>APFE031514029.1:2155-52477 GCA_000404065.3 Pinus taeda | reverse complement strand
CTTGGTCCTTCTATCAAAAGCCTTCTTGAGTTTTTCTTGTAAGTTTTGGACTCTGTTATAAACTTGGTCCCTGGTTTGTTGTAGGCATATAATCTGATTCACTCTCCTTTGCATATCATTGGGCTCAGCTTGACTTTCTTGGAGTAGCTTCATAATAGGGATGCCTAGTGATGAGGGGAGCTTGGCCTCTAATCCATAGACTAACTCATATGGGCTGAACCCAATTGATCTTTTGGTTGTTAATCTATCTGCCCATAAGGCATTGACAAGTTTCTTATGCCAATTTTTCTTGTTCTCTTCCAACACCTTCTTTATCATATTTACCAGGCTTTTGTTTGATGACTCTGCTAGGCCATTTCCTTGGGGATAATATGCAGTAGAATGACCCAACGTAATGTGGAATTTGTGACAGAAGCTGACCATCTTTTTAGATCTGAAAGCAGCAGCATTGTCTGTTATTATTTTATTAGGGCATCCAAATCTAGCAAGGATATTGATCTCAAGAAATTGGATGATGGTGGAATCATTTGTTTGTCTGCATGGAATTGCTTCAATCCACTTAGTGAAGTAGTCTGTTGCTGTTAGAATCCATCTATGTTGGCCTGAAGATGAGGGATTGATTTCTCCAATGAAATCCAAGCCCCATTGCTGAAATGGTCTCTCTGTTGTAATAGGCCTTAGAGGCAGTGGCAACAATTGTCTCTTTCCTTCAAATACTTGGCATTTGTGACATGCAGTGGTGAATTTCTTGACATCAAAGAAAATAGTGGGCTAGTAGTACCCAGCTCTAAGTATTTTATCCACATTGGACTTCCAATATAGGTGGCCACCACAATCGCCTGCATGAAATTCTTCCATGATTTTATTAGCTTCATTTTCAATCAGACAATTTAACAAGATGCCCTCATGGTTTTTCCAAAACATATTTTCTTCCATGACATAGAATTTCAAAGCTTTCATTTTTAAGAACCTACACTTAGTTCTGGACAGCCTTGGGGGAGCACATAGGTTTTGTAACACATAACAAATATCAGAATACCAGGAGGATTGTCCAAAGGCTACATTGATCTTTGGAGTCGCCAGGATCTGGTTAAAGCCTGAGAACCCATCAAGCAAGGAAATCCTTGAGGCCCCAACTACTCTTTGAAGGATGTGGTCCATCTTGGGCAAGGGGTAGTTGTCTTCTATTGATACTTGGTTGAGGTTTCTCAAATCAACACAGAGCCTAATTTCCCCAGTTTTCTTCCTTGTGGGGACTAGGTTTGAAATTCAATCAGAGAATCTGATTGGTGCTATAATGCCTACTTTGAACATTTTTTGTACCTCTTGCTCCATTGCTGGGAGGAGCATAGGATTGATCCTCCTCAGTTTTTGCTTAAAAGGCTTCTGATTTGGCTTTAGTGGGATAGTGTGTTGTATCACAGAGGTATCATAGGATTTTAGATCCTCATAACTCCATGCAAACACATCTTGAAACTCCTTAAAAAGGTCAACGTATTTGAGCTTCTGGTCAGGAGGTAGGGCAGCAGACAGTCTTATGATTTTGGGTTGTTCAATTGTCCCAATATTATGATCTTCCATAGTAGTGTTTAGGGGCTGCAATTTTGGTTTATTGGGAACATCGTTGGAATCAAAAATGTCTTATAAAGGAGCTAAGCCTATTGGGAGAAGATTGTCCTTTAGTTGTATCACCTCGGTTTCATATTCAGCTATCTCCTCACATTTAACCTGTTCGATTTCTTGTATGTTGTACTGGTTGAAAATTGTAGGATGTAGCATTTGATTGGCTGTTTTGGGTGATACTGCTTGATTGGTGTGTTTATCATGTACTTGTGGTTGATTTTCTATCTTAAGTATTTGTGATTGACTTGCTGTCTCAGTGTCTATGTTTAGACCTGAAAACTCTTCTTGTAAAGTCAGAAAATTCTTGATTTGTGTGTCATTGTCAAACACCTACCAGTCCTTTACATTGTTTGGGACTGATGGTCTGTGTTTTACTTCGGCTGTGAATCAGTGATGAGGCTCAAAAGGCAGTTTACAAGTACTTGCAAATGTGGCTAGACTGTGAGCATGAAGGTTCTGAGTCCTAGGAATTTTGGTAATTTGGAACTCAGTGAAGGACTCTAGTAGTTCAGTGGTAGAAGACCTATAAGACCTGAGTTTCTTATTATTGGTAACAAAATTTCCTTTCACCTGTTGGATCACTAGGTCTGAATCCCCTAGGATTGATACACTTATGGCTTGTAGGGATTGTAGCAGCTTGAGGCCTAGTAGGAGAGCCTCATATTCAGCTATATTGTTGATGCATTTGAAGTTTAGTCTGTAGGCCCTGCCTTCTGCATGGCTGCTTTGTTTGTTATGCACCCATATTCCAGCTCCTGCCCCTAATTTATTAACTGACCCATCAAATTCTAGGAACCATAAGGTTTCTAGTTCTAGGGGACGCTGAATAATATCCCTGTGGTCTAACTTTGTGAGTTGAAGTTTAGTTTCTTCCCCTGATTTCGGTTTTAGAACAGTTTTTCCATTTGATGGGATCAATTTTGTTTCTAGAGCAGTTGTCTGTTTATTGAAGTCCTGATCTTTTTTGAGTGTTTGTTTCTCATCATCATATGATTTGTCCTCTTTTAACTCAACCAATGTTTCTATGTCAGGAATTCCTTCGTTGATCTGCTTATCTGTTTTGATTATCTGAGTTTCTTCATTGTTTATGTTGCCTGTTTTGTCATTATACAAAATGTATGAGTCTATGTCAGAATGGACAGCATATATGGGGAAGTTTTGAGGCTTTTCCTCAGTGCTGACCATGTACTTCATGAGCGATTATCTGTATAGTCTCTTGGGTTGACCGAAGACTGTAATTGTAGCATATGACATGTCCAGTTGAAGGGAACCTTGAAGTTTAGCTCCCCATGACCTTGATAATAGCATCCCATACTTGGGTGGGATGTCAGCAACAACCACATCCATCAAGATTGTCTTGTTGGGATATTGGACCAGGGATACACATAAGTCTTTTATTAGGCCTAGACACTTAACTTGGGTGGAATCAAATGAAAAAAGATCCTTATACGGCCTAGTGATATCTAAATTCAACCTCTCCATGACTGACTTTGGCATCAGGTTATGAGAGGCACCTGAGTCAAACATTGCATTGTGTAGTATCTTGTCATGTACATGTAGGCTGACATAAAAAGGTAGGATCCCTGTGCCTGCTATTTTTCCATCGACCTCTGGACCAAATAGTAGTTCTGGGGTGTCATCCAACACATTGACATTGTCTATGTTTTGAGTGAGTTGGAGGGATTTCTCAATCTGCTGTCTATAGATGTCATTCTTGACTAGCTCTGCAGGAGTGATGGATATTTTTAGTTTTCCAATTTCAGCTTCCAAGTCAAAGGGTTTCTCAGTTTGGACCTTGGTGCTATGAGTGAGCCCTCTTTCTTTATTTGGTAGGGTTTCTTCTTGATCTTGGGGCTTATGTTTTTCAATCAACTTTTGAGGCCTTTTGCTTGGATTGAGATGTACAGATGATGTGACTGGTGAGTTTTGTATTTGTTCAATAACTTCTTCAATAGTTACTTCCTTTGTGGGTGAATCAGTTGTGTTCATTGGTTCTGTTATTATGGTACTCTTAGACTGCAGTCTGTCTTTGGTTTTCTCAGGCTGTGTTATATTTACAGTCTTGCTTCTTAGTTTGTACTGTTTATGAACTTCATAGACAACAGTGTCATAGCCCTGTTTGAAATCAAATGATTCACCTGATTTTGTTTGGAACCGTTTACTGTCTTCTTCTTGATGATCTTCCTGAATTCGGAAGACTTGGTGCTCATTATCAAGACCCATTAGGTGGATATGGGTATCATCCACTTGCTCCTCTGATGTGGATGTTTCGGCATAGTTTTCTTGAAATGGAGGTCTTATTTCTGGATCATTATTAGCCTTACCCACATTAGGGTTTTGATTCCTCCTAAAATTTGGGTTCCTGTTGGAATTGTTTGGTGGTGCTTCCCATGAAGATTTTCTCTCCACAGATTCTACCCTATCACCCAACCTCTTCATACCAGCAATTATTGCATCTAATTTCTGGTCAAAGGCTGAGGGTTCCTCTTTGAAGGCAACTTTCTTTTCTACTTTAGCCCTGTTCCTCTTAGCAATCAGGTTTGCCTCCACTGAGACAGCAAACTTTTGTGCTTCTTCAAGGGTTTCAGGGGCCCTTTCTTTTAGCTGATATGCCATTTCGGGATCGAATCCATCAGGAAATTTATATAAGGCCAAATCGGGAGGGGGTCTTAATTTTTGGGGTATGGCATTGTATACATTATTAAACCCGACACAATAATCCAGAACTGTTTCTTGGGGACCTCTCTTAATCATGTCATATTCACCAAGTATGTGTAGGGGATCTTTCTTTTTCTCCCATCTGTTTGTGAAGGATTGGTAAAGTTCATCAGGTGTTGTGATGGAATTTGCAGGAAGTGATCTGAACCAAGTCTAGACATCACCCGTTAGGCTTTGGACAAAAATTCTCATCCTCACAGTATCATCATCTATCTCGTAGTTCTCAAAATGGTCCTGCATTCTTTTGGCATGCTGAATAGCAGTGTAAGGGCCAGTGGAGTCAAAATATGAGATTTTGGCTTGGTAATCCTGAGGTAGAGCCATAGGACTGGCAGGTAGTTGCAAAGGTGCATATCTCATAGCCATTTTCACAAGGTTTTGGGGATTGATAAGGACAACTAGAATAAAAGGAACAGTGGGTACCACAGGGGTAGTGGGTGTAGAAGGATTTGAAGTGTTGGTCAGGGGAATATGTGTGGGAGAAGAAGATGTCAGTGGAGGGCTTTGAGATGTGGATGGAGAACTAGGGGAATTAGGGGTGGAACGGAAAAGTACTTTGATTGGAGTGGGGATAGAGATGGGATGAACTGTCTCTGGACTAAGGTCAGCAGGGTTATCTTGTTTTTGTTGTTTCTTAATCAGTTTAGGGATTAAATTAGGATCTTTAAAGACAGTAGGAGGATTTGGGTCTGGGTTAGCCCTGGTGTACCGAAGGTTCTTCTTAGGAGCCAGCTTCTAAGCTAGTCCTTTTAGGTTTTGGAGAGAGTTGTTTATCAAGGATTGGACAGGATTTTGAGTCAGCTTTTACTTCAGATTTCAAGTGTAGTTTCAGCAGAGATATAGTAATTTCTCAATCCGGAAGAAGTTCCCCAGTGGAGTCGCCATTATGTTAACACCCAGGTTGTTCCCTATGACTCCCAAGGGAATTCGGCCGGGGTAACCACTAACCAGTCTTTGGACTACAGCTTCTAGCCCAGCTGTAATCAGAGAGGGCTCTCTCTGTAAGGTTTGTCACCTTTTTTATACAGGTTTTAGGCTAGTTATGAAATAAGGTTTGTTTGTTTTTCTTTGGTTGGGGGATGTTTTCTGATAGTTTTGAAGTGTTCTCTGCGGATGAAATTAATCCATTGGGCAATGGGGTCTGTAGCAGTTGTTTCCTGGAGATCCTAGCTTAAGTGCAGCTGGAATTACAGGGCCTTTTTATATGTCATAGAACGAAATGTAAATTGTGAGGGTGAAATGATTATCAACCAGTGAAGAGCAGTTAAGAATTCTTTACTGAGTTGGGTGTGAGAAAATGGACCTATTACTTAGGAGCATTATCTGAATTCCTAAAACAATAGATCACTGTGGTAATATAGTGTGAAAGGTTGCATTTAAGAATTACACTCTCATTCCCATAACTGAAGAAAACATTTATAATAGCGTGGATCGAGTTCAGGGTAATCTGTGATCAAATCCTGAGACTATTCTTTTACCTTGCTATTAAGATATGTAACATATGGTTAACATGAATGATAAAGACAGATAGCAAACATATAACAGAGAGAAACAAAGACATAACAGAGAGAAACAAGGAAAACTTATTGAGCCATGAAATACGCAGGAATCCTGCAATATTGAGCCACACATCAGCAAGACATCAAGAGACACAACGCTTCAGAAATCCCATCATCCTTTGTATTAGTTGTTTGAAGATTTACAGTAGATGAGCTATAGAATAGATATCAAGAGATTTCTTACATCTAGAGTCCAACCCCTGCTTACAAATGCGAGGGGGAATATACAGAAGTCTATTACAAAATATCTCAGGCATTGAGTCATCTGAGAAATAAATATATACTTTAACTCATACAGGATTGGTAGATGAGAAGTTATTACAATATTTTAATACAAGATAAGTCCTCTTTACTCCTGCCAGAACAATCTTGACCTTTGGGCCTTACGGAGTCGGTTGGAGTTGGTTCGACGCTTTGTCATAACTGCTGAATGGCATGTCTGTGCAGCTGTAACTTTCTGTCTCTTCTCGGCCCTGTCACCCGTGACTGCTGATGCTGCTGTTGTGGCCGAGTACCTGTGCTGAGTTGGCTTAGACTTTGTCCTCATACCTGCTGATGTGTCTTTGTCCTGCTGTGTATGAAGTTCTGAATATTTCCAAAGGCAAAATTACAATTACTGACTTTGGTTTAACAGTAATCGTATCAACTCTTCCCATACCTCTGATGAAGGTAACTGATGTCTCAAAATTGACCCCATGGTCTCATCAACCTCTGTATATTTGTAAAAATGAGGGGGTTCATCAAACAAATGTGCAATTTCATTCTTGATAAAAAATAAATTATCTACTCTATCAAAAAGAATCTGCCCTGTTACTGGGCCTGCTTCTGACGATGTACTAGGTGCCTCTGAAATTTGTGTTGCTGCAAAATTGCTTACTCTCTTGGCATATTTCTCATGGGAGAGTAATTTTCCTGATGTATCCAATGGGCTAGGGAGCCCCCTGTTCTGCAAAGCCATAAACCTGTTCTGAAATTTATTAATATCAGCTTGCATGTCATGGGTCCTCCTCTCCAGGGTCTGAATCAGGTTTCTCAATGTCGGGACCTTTTTGATTAGGGAGATGGTCTCTGTCCTGTTTCCAATCCCCATTCTTACCAGCTGGGATCTTGTTCTGTAGTTCAGCACGTTTATCATCTTAGTGGCAATTTCAGGCATGCTGCCTAGAGATGCCCTTGCTCTCTGTATTTCTCTACGTGCTCTTGCAATGAGGGCTATTTGCTCATATATAGCCTCTATATACTCCCATTGGTCTGTTATGGATTGGCCAATGTAGCCCCAGATGACCCTCTTAGGCTCTGCTATGACTTTATCCAATGTGAGCTCTTTTTCTAGCTCAGCAATCCTCTTCTTTAGGGCCTTTACCTCCCTCTCTCTTTCTGCTACATTTTGTTTTGATTTGTCATATTTTTCTTTTATTTTTGCCAGATTGTCCTGGGCTTGGCTCAGCTCAGACATCTGGGACTCCAGTACCTGTATTTCTTTCCTCATCTTCTGCATGTCCAGGCTTTCAGCCTGCTCTGTTGTTGGTGCTGAGGTGTCTGGGGCTTGCTGCACTTGTTGGCTGGGATGGGCAGTGTCTTGAGGGGTTTCCTCAAGGTTTATTTTTTCTGGAGGTGGCTGTGAGGTTTCCCCTGCCTCCTTTTGCTGCAATGTTGCATCTAAATTGGCCTCTGATTCCTGCAGCTTTTCTTGAGTCTGGATGAGCTCCTTGTATAATGTCATTAGTAAGGAAGCTGCATCCTTTTCTTGCCTCTGCTGGGCAACCTCTTCTGTTTGTGGGTGAAGAGTTGCTAGGATTTTCAATTTCTTTTTCATTGTTGCAATGTCAGCATCCCTTAGCCTGAGGACTTCTTGTACTGCTTTAACATCCTTGGGATCATGCCCAAACTCTACTATAATCTCCTCCAAGGCTTTGATTCTATTGTCCTTGGCTTGAGAGGAAGCCCTTTCCAACTCAAGCTCTGCAGCAGTATTGTTCAGGCTATTTTGCAGCCTGTAGTTGACTAAGGTCTTATCAGCCAAGGTGGCATAGACCATCTCACCCGTTTGTTTATGGAGCTCAATTTGATCCATCGGGTGGATGTCTTTTGCTAGGACCTCCAAATTGGTCCTGATGTAGTCTGCTACTGTTTGTGGTTGCTGCACTGTTGGTGTGAAGTGACTCAACGTCATTTTCCCCTTCTGCACATCAAAGGCAGACATGAGCCTTTGTTGGTTTGTGGGAGCCATGTTCAGCAGATGATTGTAGAGTTGAATTTTCAATGGTTCACTCCTCCTCTTGATGTCTATGAACTGTTATTTGATGCTTGTTTCTCCTCCCATCCTCTGTGCTGAGGAGCTCACTTCTCCTAACGCTGCCCTGTCTTGCTCCTGTTGTAAGGAGCTGGCTGATGCCTCCATACTGGGCATTTCCTCCTATGAGAAGGGATTTAGTCTTTGTCTTTTCTCTGATGTTTCAGTGATGGGAGTCTCCCTTTCTCTTTTTCTGCTTACATCCTCCCTTTGAGGGGTTTGGAGGACGGAGGAGTCAACCCTAGAATCCTGCCTTGGAGGCGCCATTGGTGCTGTCTGTTCTTGGGTGGCCATTTGGGCCTCTGCTGATTGTTTCCCCTGACCCTGTTGGTCTTTCTGTTGCTGTTCCTGCTGGGGTTGCTGTTCTTGACCCTGTTGGCTGCCCGGTTCTTCCATGACCTTTTCCTTGCCCTTGCTCTACTCTGGGTTTGTGGTTTGCACTGCCTCTTGCTGTGTTGTTGAAGATGAAGCAGCTCCTCCTGTTTGAGGCTTTGGCAGAGTAGGTACCTGAGAAGGAGATTCTAAGTCAGCCATTTTTAATAAATGCCTTCTAGCCCTTTCAACTAGTTCTTCCTGAGTGATTGGCTCTTCCAGTGTGCTTCTTCTCCATTTTGGTTGGTTTGCATGTCTTTGAATATGGAGCAAGCTCACATGCTCATAGCTGGAGAGCTTGTATTTCTTCCTTCTCTAGGATATGGAATTGTTAGGGTCATAGGGCTTCCACAGAAAGCTTTGTTTTAGGCCAAGGCCTTCTAATCTTCTGTCAGCCTCTTTCCAGCCTTCCCTTTTGTTTAAGATGAAGTGGCCCAGTTGATTTCTCACTTTAAGCTGTGCCTTCTTGCCCCTGCCTGCAAAATGCACCATATCGGCATTGCCAAATTGCTTGAAATATTCTAAGGCAAATAGTCTCATTGGTACATACCTGGGCAATCTGTATGGGCGCAACTCACACCCATATATTCTGATCACAGTATAGTGTTGGTAAAAATACCAATCCCCTATGCTGTATGCACTAGATAGTTGCAGAATCCTCTGCATCTCATCACTCAGTCTTGGAGGAGGTGAGGTCAAGAAGAGAGACATAGGTGGATGGATGGACAAGTCTATGAACTCAGAGTATGTGTATGGAGAGTATGAGAGGATGTGGAAGACTGAGGTCCAGCACACTACTGACCTTGGGTTGCCTGCTGCATCAGTTCTCTTGATCTCAAAAGAGAACTTCTCATGTTGGTAGTACAGGATGAGATGGTAAATGTATGAGGTGTATCTGAACACCCTCTCCCTGGACAAGTTTAAAAACTGCTCATGTATCTTGTCTGAGATGTATGTAGCATAATCATAGCAAATAGGAGTCTTGCCGGGGGAAAACATTGTCATCATCACTAATATAGTTTCCTCAATAAACTCTAGTGATTTATACCCCAAAACTGAGCTAATCATATAAGCCAGGTCCAGTCCCAGTTGATTGAGATAGCCATCAAAAATGGGAGGGTGCAGCACCGTGTCAGAGTTTGTGATGAATAGTTGATTCAGCTTTAGGATCTGTGCTTCTGTTAATACCTTGGCTCCTTGTTTGATCAAGTCCAGCAGGGACAAGGGGACCAACTTCTTCTGGGTTTTGAACTGGAGAATTTCCCTGATGGCCTCAGGGGTTATGTAAAAAACTACTGCCCCTGTAGGGTCAAGCACTACCCTCCTCATGGGATCATAGCAGACAGCACATAGGTGAATCAGGTCAGGGAACTGGTTGACCTGAGGGAGCTTGAATATTGGGAGGGAGGACTCCCAAATGCCTAGAATATCTGTTCCATCTTTATGTTTGGCTCTGAGCTCATTTAACAGATGAATGTGGAATTTGCATTTAGATGGGATGTCCTCTGAGATTTGGTAGTCTAGGTCTGCTAAATCCTGCCATTCTAGCTCTCTCTGGGGGGCATTTAGAGGAGCAACATTCAGGGTTGTTGGGACTTCTGAGGTCTGCATATTTGTTGAATGCTGCTTGACAAATAAGGAAGGCGCTGCCTGAGAAAGGAAGATTTTGAAGAATGCTGGTAGGTCTATAGCAGGATACTGTTAGGCTCTCTGAGAAGGCTATTTACCGTGATTAGGAGACCTCTCTGTGATAATTAGAAGCAGGTTATGGACTCTAGTTCACGACTGTGCGAACGGAAAAAGGGTTTTACTAAGAATTCAGTCTGAAATGGCTCTGCCAGTGAAATTTGACGGTTATTTCTTTAATGGGGAGCTGGGTATGTGTGTTTTTACGGTAATTTCTTAAGCTGCTGCCGTGTTCAGGTGTTTTTTAGCATTTACAGAGAATAAACCTGGTTGCAGGGAGGTTTCACGGACAAATACCTGTTTAATAGTTTGCTCAAGTCGGAACAGTAGCTGGGCGCACGCTCTGAAGCTCTGTGGTTGCTCTGGAATCAGTGGGCGAATTGTTCGTCGTAAGGCGCATGCAGAGAGTGCAGAGGTGTTTTTATAAAAAGTGAGAAAAAACACGTAATTTTGGCAAAATATGGCTTTTTTGGCTTATTGGCGCGTTTTTTAAATGACGTCAGCAAGTGGGTCCGGGTTGGATGACGTCAGCAGGACGTCATCAGATGACGTGGTGGCCTAAGACTGGTCCACGGGGGCGGTGAGGTGGCGGCCAGGTGGACGAATGGATGACAGGGTGCGCGGTCGTGGCGCTGACATAAAGGACAACCGGGAGGGTGACGCAGGCAGATAAGTGTCTTCATATCGGGCCCCCTCCTATACGGCAAGGAATCTGTCAGAGGGGGCTCCGACGGAACATGGGGGCGACGCGTGGATTCGCGTGACATCATCGTCTGATAGATATTCGACGATATCTGTCAAACATCGGGGCCCCTCTGAAATCCACTACAACTGTTGGATTTAAGGCGCGCGATCTGACCGCTATCGGGAAAGGAATATGTGCGGAAGATATGGTCAACGGCGGTTATCTGTCGGATGTCGGGCCCCTCCGAAATCCCTGATGACCGTAGATCTGGAAAGGCGCGAGATCGGACGGATATTGGGCCTGCAAGCTGCACGGCGGATAAAGTCAACGGGCGGTTTAAAATAATAGTATTTATTGGCAATTGCGCCAGGCGGGACCCTTTGGGTTATCAATAATTTTCAATGGTTTTTTGAATGTTTTCTTTTATAAGCCCGAATACACCCGACAACTTTAGAAAAAGGCAAAACTGAAGGTTTTTTCATGAAATTTATGCATAAAACATATCAAAGGAAAAACTTTAGGATAGGCGGGTTTAATACTATTTCATGAAAAAGGCACATGATGGCTTCCGACCTTAGGATAAGGCGGAGAAAGTGGGTTTCATGATATTTTTGCCTTTTAAAGGGTATAAGGGTGCAAAAAGGGGGTTTTTTCAAGGATTTTCAGGCAAAATGGAGAGTTAGCTATGAAGATAGGCTCTGATGGAAAAAGGGATTAGGCTTGGGTTCTTTAACTTAACCAGGTGTTAGTCCAATGCCCCAGTGGTGAACACATATGGCTATAATGCCAAGGGGAGGGATATTTATACAAATTTTGGGGTTTATACACCATGGTGTTAATACTAGTAGGGGAAAGGTAAGATAGGGGAGTTACATAGTAGAATTAGAGGTTAGCATGGATGAAGGGGGTAAGTGAGGGGGAATGTCACTGAGTTTGTTTGAAACACACTTAGTTTAGAGAGTAGATCAAAATACAAAGATTTTGCACAAGAAATGTGGCTTTTGAAGGATGAAGAACCTCCATGAAACCATAAATCTTTCCCTGCATTTTAACTCATGAGGGGATGTTAGTAACAAATGGGGAAATGGAAGGAAGGGAGGTTAGACATGCTTCTTTGATTTTCTTTTCTCATTTTGACCATCAAAGTCAAATTTTGAAATGAATATCACTTCTGCAACCTCATCTACCTACCCAACTAATTTGCTTAGCATTTTTTGTTTCTTCTTGAAGGGTGCATTTGGACTTGCAAACCCTTTATGTGTGTTTTCTTTTCCATTGAGTTTTTTCTTTCATTTCCTATCTAGCACTACCCTTATTTCTTCCAAGGCCCCAGATTAAGCAGTTGGGAACCTTAGTTTCTCTGCCTAACTACTGATCTGCCAAGATTAAACAGTTTGGACAGATTTATTTCTCTATTCTACAACAAAAATTGAAAACATGGCATGATCCAGATTAGACTGTTGGATCATCCATCAAAATAGAGTCATTATCAAGATATAGACACACCCTGTCTTTCCTGGAAAATATGGGATCTTTGTAGCAGCAAAGTAGAGCATATTTGGCACTTGAATTTGCCAATCATGAAAGATGAAACCTATTGGTATATGTATCCAACAGTGGCTCCACATGGGGATGGTTTTTCTTTTGAAAGACCAAGAACAGTAGGTCAGTATGCCTTGGGCCTTTAGCTGCTGCTTTCAAAACTTGGAGCTTTTTCACCCTTGATGTCTCAAAATGCAGAATGACCTATTTATAGTACCTGCTGCAGTCCAGTCTTTTCTTGCTTGTGCAATCTTCTTTGAAATGAATTTATTCACATATTTAGAGATAACAATATTTACAGCAACTTAATATATACAACAAATTATGTACAAGACCAAGCATGCTGCACCTATGGGAAGTAATCAAGGTAGTGCTTCAGCATCCTGCCATTGACAGGACCCTCATCCAAGTCAGTTTTATCAAGATTTTCAAGAAAGTATGTGTTATTCCCTTGTACTGCTTGGATGAGAAATGGTCCTCTCCAAAGGGAATCAAACTTTCCATGCTTTCCTTTGTTTTCTCTCCTTGAATCCCACTTGAGAACTTTGTCACCCATGTTAAAATTCTCAGCCTTGGTTCTTCTGTCAAAGGCCTTCTTCAACTTTTCTTGTAACACTTGGACTCTGTTATAAACTTGATCTCTGGTTTGCTGTAGGCATATAATCTGATTCACTCTCCTTTGCATATCATTGGGCTCAGCTTGACTTTCTTGGAGTAGCTTTATAATAGGGATCCCTAGTGATGAGGGGAAATTGGCCTCTAATCCATAGACTAACTCATATGGGCTGACCCCAATTGATCTTTTGGTTGTTAATCTATCTGCCCATAAGGCATTGACAAGTTTCTTATGCCAATTTTTCTTGTTCTGTTCCAACACCTTCTTTATCATATTTACCAGGCTTTTGTTTGATGACTCTGCTAGGCCATTTCCTTGGGGATAATATGCAGTAGAATGACCCAACGTAATGTGGAATTTGTGACAGAAGCTGACCATCTTTTTAGATCTGAAAGAAGCACCATTGTCTGTTATTATTTTATCAGGGCATCCAAATCTAGCAAGGATATTGATCTCAAGAAACTGGATGATGGTGGAATCATTTGCTTATCTGCATGGAATTGCTTCAATCCACTTAGTGAAGTAGTCTGTTGCTGTTAGAATCCATCTATGTTGGCCTGAAGATGAGGGATTGACTTCTCCAATGAAATCCAAGCCCCATTGCTGAAATGGTGTCTCTGTTGCAATAGGCCTTAAAGGTAGTGGCAGCAATTGTCTCTTTCCTTCAAATACTTGGCATTTGTGACATGCAGTGGTGAATTTCTTGACATCAGAGAAAATAGCGGGCCAGTAGTACCCAGCTCTAAGTATTTTATCCACAGTGGACTTCCAATATAGGTGGCCACCACAATCGCCTGCATGAAATTATTCCATGATTTTATTAGCTTCATTTTCAATCAGACAATTTAGCAAGATGCCCTCATGGTTTCTCCAAAACAGATTTTCTTCCATGACACAGAATTTCAAAGCTTTCATTTTTAAGAACCTACACTTAGTTCTGGATAGCCCTAGGGGAGCACACGGGTTTTGTAACACATAACAAACATCAGAATACCAGGGGGATTGTTCAAAGGCTACATTGATCTTTGGAGTCGCCAGCTCCGGTTCACTGTCCAGTTGGTTGATGTCTAGGGCTTGGAAATTTGTTTCAGCCATTAGTTTGGCCAAGCCCTGTCCTTTTATTAGTTTTGTAGGTTTTATTTCTATATCAAATTCCAGAATGTTTGCAATCCATTTTCCTCTTCTACCCTCCAAGTTTTCTTGAGTGAGTATATCTTTGACAATTGGGCTTGGCACATAAGCTATTATATGGGAGTACAGGATATAAATCCTAAATTCCTTAATCACTTTAACCAAAGCATATGCTTGTTTTTCCATGATCTGGTACTTGAGGGGTGCATCTCTAAGAGCTTTACTAAAGAAAGCAATGGGTTTCTCATTCCCTTGGTCATCCTTTTGTAGTAAAACTGCAGCAATTGTGTGCTCAGAGGCGAAGGAGAATATGATGAACTCTCTATCAAACTGAGGGTTAGTTAGGATAGGGGTTTGGGTGAGGGCAAACTTGATGCCTTCAAAAGCTTGATTAGCCTCCACTGTCCATTTAACTTTTGAATCCTTTTTTAGCATGTTGTTAAGCAATCTTCTTAGCTCAGCCAGGTTTGGGATAAACCTTCTTAGAAAGTTGATTTTCCCCAAAAAGGCTTGTAATTCCTTTATATTCCTTGGATGGGGCATTTGCTGGATGGCCAGGATTCTGTCTGGGTCAATTCTAATACCATCTTTGGAAATAATGTGACCCAGTAGTTTTCCTTCCTCTAGACCAAACAAGGATTTCTTAGGGTTCAAGGAAATTCCATATTTCCTGCATGTTGTAAATATCTGCCTCAGATGTTTCAAGTGGTCTTGGTCGGATTTTGAAAAAGGTGTGAGATCATCCAAATAAATGACAAGGAAGTCATGGATCTCTTTAGAAAAAGCAATATCCATTGCTCTTTGGAATGTAGCCCCTGCATTTTTCAAACCAAACGGCATTTTTACATATTTAAAGGTTCCCCATGGGGTTGTAAATGCTGTTTTATCCTGATCATCAGGATGAACCAGGATCTGGTTAAAACCTGAGAACCCATCAAGCAAGGAAATCCTTGAGGCCCCAACTACTCTCTGAAGGATGTGGTCCATCTTGGGCAAGGGGTAGTTGTCTTTTAATGATACTTGGTTGAGGTTTCTCAAATCAACACAGAGCCTAATTTCCCCAGTTTTCTTCCTTGTGGGGACTAGGTTTGAAATCCAATCAGAGAATCTGATTGGTGCTATAATGCCTGCTTTGAACATTTTTTGTACCTCTTGCTCCATTGCTGGGAGGAGCATAGGATTGATCCTCCTCAGTTTTTGTTTAAAAGGCTTCTGATTTGGCTTTAGTGGGATAGTGTGTTGTATCACAGAGGTATCATAGGATTTTAGATCCTCATAACTCCATGCAAACACATCTTGAAACTCTTTAAAAAGGTCAACGTATTTGGGCTTCTGGTCAGGAGGTAGGGCAGCAGACAGTCTTATGATTTTGGGTTGTTCAATTGTCCCAATATTATGATCTTCCATAGTAGTGTTTAGGGGCTGTAATTTTGGTTTATTGGGAACATCGTTGGAATCAAAAATGTCTTCTAAAGGAGCTAAGCCTATTGGGAGAAGATTGTCCTTTAGTTGTATCACCTCGGTTTCATATTCAGCTATCTCCTCACATTTAACCTGTTGGATTTCTTGTATGTTGTACTGGTTGAAAATTGTAGGATGTAGCATTTGAGTGGCTGTTTTGGGTAATATTGCTTGATTGGTGTGTTTATCATGTACTTGTGGTTGATTTTCTGTCTTAAGTATTTGTGATTGACTTGCTGTCTCAGTGTCTATGTTTAGACCTGAAAACTCTTCTTGTAAATTCAGAAAATTCTTGATTTGTGTGTCATTGTCAAACACCTGCCAGTCCTTTACATTGTTTGGGACTGATGGTCTGTGTTTTACTTTGGCTGTGAAACAGTGATGAGGCTCAAAAGGCAGTTTGCAGGTACTTGCAAATGTGGCTAGACTGTGAGCATGAAGGTTCTGAGTCCTAGGAATTTTGGTAATTTGGAACTCAGTGAAGGACTCTAGTAGTTCAGTGGTAGCAGACCTATAAGACCTGAGTTTTTTATTATTGGTAACAAAATTGCCTTTCACCTGTTGGATCACTAGGTCTTAATCCCCTAGGATTGATACACTTATGGCTTGTAGGGATTGTAGCAGCTTGAGGCCTAGTAGGAGAGCCTCATATTCAGCTATATTGTTGGTGCATTTGAAGTTTAGTCTGTAGGCCCTGCCTTCTGCATGGCTGTTTTGTTTGTTATGCACCCATATTCCAGCTCCTGCCCCTAATTTATTAACTGACCCATCAAATTCTAGGAACCATAAGGTTTCTAGTTCTAGGGGACGCTGAATAATATCTCTGTGGTCTAACTTTGTGAGTTGAAGTTCGGTTTCTTCCCCTGGTTTGGGTTTTAGAACAGTTTTTCCATTTGATGGGATCAATTTTGTTTCTAGAGCAGTTGTTTGTTTATTGAAGTCCTGATCCTTTTTGAGTGTCTGTTTCTCATCATCATATGATTTGTCCTCTTTTAACTCAACCAATGTTTCTATGTCAGGAATTCCTTCGTTGATCTTCTTGTCTGTTTTGATTATCTGAGTTTTTTCATTGTTTATGTTGCCTGTTTTGTCATTATACAAAATATATGAGTCTATGTCAGAATGGACAGCATATATGGGGAAGTTTTGAGGCTTTTCCTCAGTGCTGACCATGTACTTCATGAGCGATTCTCTGTATAGACTCTTGGGTTGACCGAAGACTGTAATAGTAGCATATGACATGTCCAGTTGAAGGGAACCTTGAAGTTTAGCTCCCCATGACCTTGATAATAACATCGCATACTTAGGTGGGATGTCAGCAACAACCACATCCATCAAAATTGTCTTGTTGGGATATTGGACCAGGGATACACATAAATATTTTATTAGGCCTAGACACTTAACTTGGGTGGAATCAAATGAAAAGAGATCCTTATACGGCCTAGTGATATCCAAATTCAGCCTCTCCATGACTGACTTTGGCATCAGGTTATGAGAGGCACCTGAGTCAAACATTGCATTGTGTAGTATCTTGTCATGTACATGTAGGCTGACATAAAAAGGTGGGATCCCTGTGCCTGCTGTTTTTCCATCGACTTCTGGTCCAAATAGTAGTTCTGGGGTGTCATCCAACACATTGACATTGTCTATGTTTTGAGTGAGTTGGAGGGATTTCTCAATCTGCTATCTATAGATGTCATTCTTGACCAGCTCTGCAAGAGGGATGGATATTTTTAGTTTTCCAATTTCAGCTTCCAAGTCAAAGGGTTTCTCAGTTTGGACCTTGGTGCTATGGGTGAGCCCTCTTTCTTTATTTGGTAAGGTTTCTTCTTGATCTTGGGGCTTTTGTTTTTCAATTTCCTCTTGAGGCCTTTTGCTTGGATTGAAATGTACAGATGATGTGACTGGTGGGTTTTGTATTTGTTCAGTAATTTCTTCAACAGTTACTTCCTTTGTGGGTGAATCAATTGTGTTCATTGGTTCTATTATTATGGCACTCTTAGATTGCAATCTGTCTTTGGTTTTCTCAGGCTGTGTTATGTTTACAGTTCTGCTTCTTAGTTTGTACTGTTTATGAACTTCATAGACAGCGGTGTCATAGCCCTGTTTGAAATCAAATGATTCACCTGATTTTGTTTGAAACTGTTTAGTGTCTTCTTCTTGATGATCTTCCTGACTTAGGAAGACTTGGTGCTCATTATCAAGACCCATTAGGTGGATATGGGTATCATCCACTTGCTCCTCTGATGTGGATGTTTCGGCATAGTTTTCTTGAAATGGAGGTCTTATTTCTGGATCATTATTAGCCTTACCCACATTAGGGTTTTGATTCCTCCTAAAGTTTGGGTTCCTATTGGAATTGTTTGGTGGTGCTTCCCATGAAGATTTTCTCTCCACAGATTCTACCCTGTCACCCAACCTCTTCATACCAGCAATTATTGCATCTAATTTCTGGTCAAAGGCTGAGGGTTCCTCTTTAAAGGCAACTTTCTTTTCTACTTTAGCCCTGTTCCTCTTAGCAATCAGGTTTGCCTCCACTGAGACAGCAAACTTTTGTGCTTCTTCAAGGGTTTCAGGGGCCCTTTCTTTTAGTTGATATGCCATTTCGGGATCGAACCTATCAGGAAATTTGTATAAGGCCAAATCAGGAGGGGGTCTTAAATTTTGGGGTATGGCATTGTATACATTATTAAACCTGGCACAATACTCCAGAACTGTTTCTTGGGGACCTCTCTTAATCATGTCATATTCACCAAGTATATGTAGGGGATCCTTCTTTTTCTCCCATCTGTTTGTGAAAGATTGATAAAGTTCATCAGGTGTGGTGATGGAATTTGCAGGAAGTGACCTGAACCAAGTCCGGACATCACCTGTTAGGCTTTGAACAAAAATTCTCATCCTCACAGTATCATCATCTATCTCGTAGTTCTCAAAATGGTCCTACATTCTTTTAGCATGCTGAATAGCAGTGTAAGGGCCAGTGGAGTCAAAATATGAGATTTTGGCTTGGTAATCCTGAGGTAGAGCCATAGGATTGGCAGGTAGTTGCAAAGGTGCATATCTCATAGCCATTTTCACAAGGTTTTGGGGATTGATAAGTACAACTGGAATAAAAGGAACAGTGGGTACCACAGGGGTGGTGGGTGTGGAAGGATTTGAGGTGTTGATCAGGGGAATATGTGTGGGAGAGGAAGATGTCGGTGGAGGGCTTTGAGATGTGGATGGAGAACTAGGGGAATTAGGGGTGGAACGGAAAAGTACTTTGATTGGAGTGGGGATGGGGATAGGATGGACTGTCTCTGGACTAAGGTTAGAAAGGTTATCTTGTTTTTGCTGTTTCTTAATCAATTTAGGGATTGAATTAGGATCTTTAAAGACAGTAGGGGGATTTGGGTCTGGATTAGCCCTAGTGTACCGAAGGTTCTTCTTAGGAGCCAGCTTCTGAGCTAGTCCTTTTAAGTTTTGGAGAGAGTTTCTTATCAAGGATTAGACAGGATTTTGAATCAGCTTTTTCTTCAGATTTCAAGGGTATTTTCAGCAATGATATAGTAATTTCTCAATCCTGAAGAAGTCCCCAGTGGAGTCGCCATTTATGTTAACGCCCAGGTTGTTCCCTATGACTCCCAAGGGAATACGGCCGGGGTAACCACTAACCAATCTTTGGACTACAGCTTCTAGCCCAGCTGTAATCAGAGAGGGCTCTCTCTATAAGGTTTGTCACTGTTTTTATACAGGTTTTAGGCTAGTTATGAAGTACAGGTTTGTTTGTTTTTCTTTGGTTGGGGGATGTTCTCTGATAGCTTTGAAGTGTTATCTGCGGATGAAATTAGTCCATTGGGCAATGGGGTCTTTAGCAGTTGTTTCCTTGAAATCCTGGCTTAAGCGCAGCTGGAATTACAGGGCCTTTTTATATGTCATGGAACAAAATGTAAATTGTGAGGGTGAAGTAATTATCAACCAGTGAAGAGCAGTTAAGAATTCTTTACTGAGCTAGGTGTGAGAAAAGGACCTATTTTCTTAGGAGCATTATCTGAATTCCTAAAAAAATAAATCACTGTGGTAATACAGTAAGAAAGGTAGCATTTAAGAATTACACTTTCATTCCCATAACTGAAGAAAACATTTATAATAGCTTGGATCGAGTACAGGGTAATTTGTGATTAAATCCTGAGACTATTCTTTTTCCTTGCTATTAAGATATGTAACATATGGATAACATGAATGATATATGAAAGATAGCAAACATATAACAGAGAGAAACAAAGATATAACAGAGAGAAACAAGGAAACTTATTGAGCCATGAAATACGCAGGAATCCTGCAATATGGAGCCATACATCAGCAAGACATCAAGAGACACAACGCTTCAGAAATCCCATCATTCTTTGTATTAGTTGTCTGAAGATTTATAGTAGAAGAGCTACAGAATAGATATCAAGAGATTTCTTACATCCAGAGTCCAACCCCTGCTTACAAATGCGAGGGGGAATATATAGAAGTCTATTACAAAAAATCTCAGGCATTGAGTCATCTGAGAAATAAATATCTACTTTAACTCGTACAGGAGTGGTAGATGAGAAGTTATTACAATCTTTTAATACAAGATAAGTGCTCTTTACTCCTGTCAGAACAATCTTGACCTTTGGGCCTCACGGAGTCGGTTGGAGTCGGTTGGGTGCTTTGTCATAACTACTGAATGGCATGTCTGTGCAGCTGTAACTTTCTGTCTCTTCTCGGCCCTGTCACCCGTGACTGCTGATGCTGTTGTTGTGGCCGAGTACCTGTGCTGATTTGGCTCAGACTTTGTCCTCATAGCTGCTGATGTGTCTTTGTCCTGCTGTGCATGAAGTTCTGAATATTTCCAAGGAAAAATTACAATTACTGACTTTGGTTTAACAGTAATCGTATCAGTTCTTCCCATACCTTTGATGAAGGTAACTGATGTTTCAAAATTGACCCCATGGTCTCATCAGCCTCTGTATATTTGTAAAAATGAGGGGGCTCATCAAACAAATGTGCAATTTCATTCCTGATAAAAAATAAATTATCTACTCTATCAAAAAGAATCTGCCCTGTTATTGGGCCTGCTTCTGACGATGTACTAGGTGCCTCTGAAATTTGTGTTGCTGCAAAATTGCTTACTCTCTTGGCATATTTCTCATGGGAGAGTAATTTTCCTGATGTATCCAATGGGCTAGGGAGCCCCCTGTTCTGCAAAGCCATAAACCTGTTCTGAAATTTATTAATATCAGCTTGCATGTCATGGGTCCTCCTCTCCAGGGTCTGAATCAGGTTTCTCAATGTCGGGACCTTTTTGATTAGGGAGATGGTCTCTGTCCTGTTTCCAATCCCCATTCTTACCAGCTGGGATCTTGTTCTGTAGTTCAGCACGTTTATCATCTTAGTGGCAATTTCAGGCATGCTGCCTAGAGATGCCCTTGCTCTCTGTATTTCTCTACGTGCTCTTGCAATGAGGGCTATTTGCTCATATATAGCCTCTATATACTCCCATTGGTCTGTTATGGATTGGCCAATGTAGCCCCAGATGACCCTCTTAGGCTCTGCTATGACTTTATCCAATGTGAGCTCTTTTTCTAGCTCAGCAATCCTCTTCTTTAGGGCCTTTACCTCCCTCTCTCTTTCTGCTACATTTTGTTTTGATTTGTCATATTTTTCATTTATTTTTGCCAGATTGTCCTGGGCTTGGCTCAGCTCAGACATCTGGGACTCCAGTACCTGTATTTCTTTCCTCAACTTCTGCATGTCCAGGCTTTCAGCCTGCTCTGTTGTTGGCGCTGAGGTGTCTGGGGCTTGTTGTACTTGTTGGCTAGGATGGGCAGTGCCTTGAGGGGTTTCCTCAAGGTTTATTTTTTCTGGAGGTGGCTGTGAGGTTTGCCCTGCCTCCCTTTGCTACAATGCTGCATCTAAATTGGCCTCTAATTCCTGCAGCTTTTCTTGAGTCTGGATGAGCTCCTTGTACAATGTCATTAGTAAGGAAGCTACATCCTTTTCTTGCCTCTGCTGAGCAACCTCTTCTGTTTGTGGGTGAAGAGTTGCTGGGATCTTCAATTTCTTTTTCATTGCTGCCATGTCAGCATCCCTTAGCCTGAGGACTTCTTGTACTGCTTTCACATCCTTGGGGTCATGCCCAAACTCTACTATGATTTCCTCCAAGGCTTTGATTCTATTATCCTTAGCTTGAGAGGAGGCCTTTTCCAACTCAAGCTGTGCAGCAGTATTGTTCAGTCTATTTTGCAGCCTATAGTTGACCAAGATCTTATCAGCCAAGGTGGCATAGACCATCTCACCCGTCTGTTTGTGGAGCTCAATCTGATCCATAGGGTGGATGTCTTTTGACAGGACCTCTAGATTGGTCCTGATGTAGTCTGCAGTTGTTTGTGGTTGCTGCACTGTTGGTGTGAAGTGGCTCAATGTCATTTTCCCCTCCTACACATCAAAGGCAGACATGAGCCTTTGTTGGTTTGTGGGAGCCATGTTCAGCAGATGATTGTAGAGTTGAATTTTCAATGGTTCACTCCTCTTTATTTCTATGAACTGTTGTTTGATGTTGGTTTCTCCTCCCCTCTGTGTTGAGGAGCTCACTTCTCCTAATGCTGCCCTGTCTTGCTCCTGTTGTAAGGAGCTGGCTGATGCCTCCATACTTGGCATTTCCTCCTCTGAGAAGGGATTTAACCTTTGCCTCTTCTCTGGTGTTTCAGTGATGGGAGTCTCCCTTTCTCTTTTTCTGCTTACGTCCTCCCTTTGAGGGGTTTGGAGGACGGAGGAATCAACCCTAGAATCCTGCCTTGGAGGCGCCATTGGTGCTGTGGGTTCTTTGGTGGCCATTTGGGCCTCTGCTGGTTGTTTTTCCTGAGCCTGTTGGTCTTTGTGCTGCTGTTCCTGCTGGGGATGCTGTCTTTGACCCTGTTGGCTGCTTGGTTCTTCCATGACCGTTTCCTTGCCCTTGCTCTGCTTCGGGTTTGTGGTTTGCATTGCTTCTTGCTGTGTTGTTGAAGATGAAGTAGCTGCTCCTGTTTGAGGCTTTGGCAGAGTGGGTACCTGAGAAGGAGATTCTAAGTCAGCCATTTTTAATAAATGCCTCCTAGCTCTTTCAACTAGTTCTTCCTGAGTGATTGGCTCTTCCAGTTTGTTTCTTCTCCATTTTGGTTGGTTTGCATGTCTTTGAATATGGAGCAAGCTCACATGCTCATAGCTGGAGAGCTTGTATTTCTGCCTTCTCAGGGATATGGAATTGTTGGGGTCATAGGGTTTCCATAGAAATCTTTGTTTTAGGCCAAGGCCTTCTAATCTTTTGTCAGCCTCTTTCCATCCTTCCCTTTTGTTTAAGATGAAGTGGCCCAGTTGATTTCTCACTTTAAGCTGTGCTTTCTTGCCCCTGCTTGCAAAATGCACCATATCGGCATTGCCAAATTGCCTGAAATATTCTAAGGCAAACAGTCTCATTGGCACATACCTGGGCAATCTGTATGGGCGCAACTCACACCCATATATTCTGATCACAGTATAGTGTTGGTAAAAATACCAATCCCCTATGCTGTATGCACTAGATAGTTGCAGAATCCTCTGCATCTCATCACTCAGTCTTGGAGGAGGTGAGGTCAAGAAGAGGGACATAGCTGGATGGATGAACAGGTCTATGAACTCAGAATATGTGTATGGAGAGTATGAGAGGATGTGGAAGACTGAGGTCCAGTAGACCACTGACCTTGGGTTGCCTGTTGCATCAGTTCTCTTGATCTCAAAAGAGAACTTCTCATGTTGGTAGTACAGGATGAGGTGGTAAATATATGAGGTGTACCTGAACACTCTCTCCCTGGACAAGTTCAAAAAATTTTCATGCATTTTGTCTGAAATGTATGTGGCATAATCATAGCAAATAGGAGCCTTGCCGGGGGAAAACATTGTCATCATTACTAATACAGTTTCCTCAATAAACTCTAGTGATTTGTACCCTAAAACTGAGCTAATCATATAAGCCAGGTCCAGACCCAGTTGATTGAGATAGCCATCAAAAATAGGAGGGTGCAGCACCGTGTCAGAGTTTGTGATGAATAGTTGATTCAACTTCAGGATCTGTGCTTCTGTCAATATCTTGGCTCCTTGGTTGATCAAGTCCAGCAGGGACAAGGGGACCAACTTCTTCTGGGTTTTGAACTGGAGCATTTCCCTGATGGCCTCAGGGGTCATGTAAAAAACTACTGCACCTGTAGGGTCAAGCACTGCCCTCCTCATGGGATCGTAGCAGACAGCACATAGGTGAATCAGCTCAGGGAACTGGCTGACCTGAGGGAGCTTGAAGATTGGGAGGGAGGACTCCCAAATGCCTAGAATATCTGTTCCATCTTTATGTTTGGCTTTGAGCTCATTTAACAGATGTATATGGAATTTGCATTTAGATGGGCTGTCCTCTGAGATTTGGTAGTCTAGGTCTGCCAAATCCTGCCATTCTAGCTCTCTCTGGGGGGCATTTAGAGGAGCCACATTTAGGGCTGCTGGGACTTTTGAGGTCTGCATGTTTGTTGAATGCTGCTTGACAAATAAGGAAGGCACTGCCTGAGAAAGGAAGATTTTGAAGAACGCTGGCAAGTCTACAACAATTAGGATACTGTTTGGCTCTCTGAGAAAACTATTTACCGTGTTTAGCAGGCCTCTCTGTGATAATTAGAAGCAGGTTATAGACTCTGGTTCACGACTGCGCGAACGGAAGAGGGTTTTACCAAGAATTCAGTGCGAAATGGCTCTGCTAGCGAAATTTGACCGTTAATTCTTCAAGGGGGAGCTGGGTATGCTTGGTTTTATGGTAATTTCTTAAGCTTCCGCCGTGTTCAGGTGTTTTTTAGAATTTACAGAGAATAAACCAGGTTGCAGGGAGGTTCACGGACAAATACCTATTTAACAAGTTGCTCAGGACGGAACAACAGTTGGGTGCAGGCTCTGAACCTCTGCGGATGGTCTGGAATTGGTTGGTGAATTGTTCGTCGTAATGCACATGCAGAGAGAGCGGAGGTGTTTTTTACAAAAAGTGCTAAAAAACACGCAAAATCGTTAAAATATGGCTTTTTTGGCTTATTGGCGCGCTTTTTAAATGACGTCAGCAAGTGGGTCTGGGTCGGATGACGTCAGCAAGCCGTCATCAGGTGATGTGGCGGCCTAAGACCGGTCCACGGGGGCGGTGAGGTGGCGGCCAGGTGGACGAATGGAGGACAGGGTGCGCGGTCGTGGCGCTGACATGGGCGACGATAGGATGGTGACGTAGGCGGACAGGTGTCTTCATATCGGGCCCCCTACTATACGACAAGGAATCTGTCAGAGGGGGCTCCGACGGAGTTTGGGAGCGACGCGTGGATCCCGCGTGACATCACCGTCTGACAGATATCGAACGATATATGTCGGACATCGGGGCCCCTCCGAAATCCATGACAGCCGTTAGATTTAAGGCGCGAGATCTGACGGCTATCGGGCAGGTGATATGCACGGGGGATACGGTCAACAGTGGTTATTTGTCGGACGTCGGGCCCTGCTGAAACCCACGACGACCGTTGGATTTGGGAAGGCTTGATCGGACGGGTATCGGGCCAGCAAGTTGTACGCCGGATAAGGTCAACGGGCGGCTTAAAATAATAATATGTATTGGTAACTGCGCCCGGCGGGACCCTTTGGGTTATCCACGATTTTCAATGGTTTTCAATGTTTTTCTTTGATAGAATCATATATACCCGACGACATTAGGAAAAGGCGAAAAACAAAGGTTTCTCGTGAAATTTTTCGCATAAGGCATATGAAGGGGAAAACTTAGGATAGGCGGGTTTAATGAATTTTTATGCAAAAGGCGTATACTGGCTCCCGACCTTAGGATAAGGTGGGGAAAGTGGGTTTCATCAAATTTTTGCCTTTTAGTAGTATAAGGGTGCACAAAAGGGTTTCTTCAAGGGTTTTTAGGCAAAGATGGAGAGCTGACAAGGTAGACAAGTTCTGATAGAGAAAAGGAGTTAGGCTTGGGTTCTTGAGCTTAACCAGATGTTAATCCAATGCCCTAGTAATGAAATTTATGGCTATAATGCCAAGGAGGGGATATTTATACATTGATAAGGGTTTATACACCATGGTGTTATAATAGTAGGGAAGGTGAAGCATAGGGGGCTAGATAATAAAGTTAGAGGTTAATATGGAGGGGGAAGGTGAATGAAGAGTGGTATCATTAGGTTTTCTTGGAGACAACTTAGTTTAAAGAGTAGATCAAAATGAAAAGATTTTTGCACAAGAAATGTGGCTTTTAAAGGCCATAAGAACCACCATAAAACCTTGAGTCTCTCTTATGTACACAACTTTGTGAAGGGAAGTTAGTAATGAGTGGTAAACAAAGGGAAAAAGGGAAATTAGACATGCTCCACTGAGTTGTTTTGCCTGTACATGGTTAGCAAAGTTGATCTTGGAAGGAACACCACTTCTGCAACCCCATCTACCTACCCAACTATTTTGCCTAGCATTTTTTATTTCTTCTTGGAGGGTGCACTTAGACTTGCAAACCCCTTATGTGCCTTTTCTTTTCTTTGGCTTTTTGCTTTCATTTCCTATCTAGTACTACCCTTGTTTCTTCCAAGGCCCCAGATTAAGCAGTTGGGAACCTTAGTTTTCTCTGCCTAACTACTGATCTGCCAAGATTAAACAGTTTGGACAGATTTCTTTCTCTATTCTACAACGTAAATTGAAAACATGGCATGATCCAGTTTAGACTGTTGGGTCATCCATCAAAACTTTAATGGGCATGAAGGCATGTACCCACCTTGTCTTTCCTTGCAAATATGGAACCTTTGTAGCAGAAAAGTAGAGCATATTTGGCGCTTGAATTTGCCAATCATGAAATAAGAAACCTGTTGGTATAGGTATCCAACACCATGTTGTGCAGGTAAAATTCTGCTAGCTTCACTTTATCGTCAGCTGAACTGTGATCACATAAATGCATAAATTAGCCATAATCCTGAAAATGTATTGTGCCCCTCTGGGCCAATGTCTTAATCTGAAATTGGAGCCACTGATCCTTGAGGTATAGTGCATATGATTTGGCTGGCTACCTACACTGTAATGCCTTCATTTCCCAGCTGGCCATGCAGGCTAACTGGGCTTCCTTTTCTTGTAGCTGCCTTTTTAAAATCAACACTTCATTTTCTGCCTCAGATTCTTTTCCCTGTTGTTGTTTTATCAATGTCTCATTGTCTGCATGGGGTTCCTCTTCTTGTTGATGTATTTTCGCTGCCTCACTATTTGCCTGGGGTTCCTCTCCCTATTTCTATTTCTTTAAGATTGGCAGCTCATTTCCTCCTTGAGGTTCCCTCTCTTGCAGCTGCTTCTTCAACATTTCATTTTTTTCTTCTAATTGAGCTCTTCTAATGCTTTCTGTATGCCTAACCATGCTCAATTCTTTGCCCATCTCTCTCAACCTATTTTCCATGTGCCCAATGTCTTCTACCCCTTTTGATTTTGCAATCTGCATCCATGTATGGGTCTTGACTCTTTCCTTTTCCAGCTTGAAGAAAATAGGCACGGCAAAATTTTGTGAGATGATCTTCCCACCTTCCAGAAGGTTGTAGTAGGAGCCTAAGTTAGGCTGAGGTCCAAGCTCTGGTATCTATTTTGCCTTGTCTTCCTCCTGGGTCTATTCTTCTACCTTCTTTTCAAGTTTTTTAGTCTCTTTGAGCTTTGCCAATGTCTCCTGTATAGAGATATGTGCCTCCTATAGGACCGTTTTTGAGTCCATTAGTTTGATCCTTTCCTTCCAAGTAGAGGTCTTAGGACTTCCTCTCTCATAAGTGATGGGGCTTTTGGAGGGAGATTCCTCCTTTGTTGCAGTAGGTACATCCTCAATGATGATGGGCTCCTTTGAAGGTGGTTGAGGCTTCCCTATCTTGATTTTGGTGCTCTTTCGAGCTTTGAAGTAAATAGATGGTTGTCTCTTCCTTTTCCCTTTTGCCTTGGCTGGAGTATTAAGTGCAGCAAGAATAGCTGCTGCTTCTCTTGCTAGTGTCTCAAGAGACACTTCTTCTTGCTGTGCTTCTTCCTTTCCATCTGTTGTGTTTCCTATGTCTGTTGTCTTTGATTTTGTTTCTGCTGTCTCTGGTGTTGTTTTCTCCTCTGCTTGCTGAGTTTCTGTTTTTCCTGTGGCAACCTTTTTCTGAGCTATCTTGGGTTTCTTCTTTTCAGTTCTTGTCCTCTTCTTTTTATCTGATGTTGTTTTTCTTTTTTCTGCTTCTGATGCTACTTTCTTCTCTACTTTAGGTTCATCTGTGCTGGTTGTTAGGACCCTACATTGTCCCTTTTCGATCACATATTTTGCTATCATTTCACCCTTTTCCAATCCATTTTTAGTTCCATGTTATTACTTTAATCCATTTTTCCGAAGGTATACAATATTTCTTCTCATTACTATATGTTTAATTTATTTTACATATAATTACATTACCTTCATAGTTAATCGTTGATCGGATAGTTGCTAAAACAATTTATCATTGTAGTCTACGTTGCTGAAACAGTCTGAAGACTACAAGTTTATCATTATAGTTTATGTTGCTGAAACAATTAGAACAGTGCGCAAATCCCGTTGCTAAAACAACTCGTGATTTGCATTTTTAGATTCGGCAGCAACAAAAAGGAGATCATCGAAGGAGCTGTTACATTGGCTGTAACAACTACATTCCAAAGTCGGCATTGTCATAACCATTGTAACAACATTTTGTTAATGGAAGAACTAATTTTCCTATTTTGGCATATCAGGTTAAAGATAGGATTTATAATGTAATTAATTGTAATAGATGTCTCCTCTTTAGAAAAGGAGACATTTGCATTAGAGGGATGACAGACAGACTGTGGGAAGGTCTAGCTGAAAGTAAAAGGATTGGAATCTTTTGTAATACGATACATTGATAGATGAATAAAATATCGTTCTGAGCATTCCTTTCTAGTTCCTTTTTCTGGGGAATCTTGTGAGAAGGAAAGGACCCACCTTCATCACAAGATTCACCCATTAAATTCCTGTAGTGTGTTAAGTGTTATTTTCCATTCATACCTTGTTAAGTTCTGTTTACTAAATTTGCTTATGCATTATTGGAACTCTGCACTTATTGCTGAAACTCTGTTTTTCAATTGATTATTGCATTAATTTCAAAAATTCATTCACAGCTAATCAGTGATTGCTTTAATTGGTAATTGAGTTTACAGAGTGAGTTTGTGAAGCATAGTAATCAGAAACAGGTGCTGAAGATTCCTGCTTGGGGAATAGGGTCTTATTCTCTGTTATAGCATAACTAGTCTTTTCCTTTGCAGATTGATTTCTTTTCCTAGATTGTTCTTTTTAATGTAATCAAGGATTCTTTGATAACTGTCTGCAGTAGAGAAATTTTTCCTATTGTAACTCAGAGTAGAGCTTCAGTTTGTTTAAGGAAAGGTGTGATTAGTATATGTATTACTACAACTTTTTATTGCTTTTGACATTGAGCATATATAGTGTGTATTTGCCTTTGAAATAAACAGACTTCCCTGGGTTGACAATTCATGTAGCACTTAGTTGTTTGAATTAATAAGCAATTAAAGTGCTCAACCTTTTGGTGTCGTTTCTGGGGAAGGCAAGCATAGATTTCAAAAGAATTAATGTTTTTCTTTTAGATGTGCAAAATGCATGAGAGGACGCAAGAAAACTAACCCTATAGGTGGCAAGGGCAAAGGAAGAGGAGGAAGAAGGACCTTTATTGATGAGATTATATCAAAATCTGAAACTTCTCAGAGGCTAAGCTCTTGAAAGTCAAAGACTCAGGATTCTCTTCAAACAAATTATGAAATGAAGGAAGTTATGGGCCCTAAAAGGGTTGCGGAAATAGTAGAAGATATTGAAGAACCAATAGAAGATATTGAGGAACCAGTTGAAGACATTGAGGAGCCAACAGAAAACATTGAAGACCGGGCAAGTGCAATAGGAGAACAACCAATGGAAGGGAACAATGAAGGACTCTTTAGTGGAGGACAGGTAGGAGGAGAAGGAAGAGATGAGAATTCTCTCTCTACCTTGGGATTTCCTATTGGTGATATTCCCAGAGGGGCAATTCCCATGAAGAATATCCCACTTTCAGCCTTACCTAACTTCCATGGTTTATCTTATGAAGATCCTGATGAGTTTGTTTTTGAGTTTGATAGATTATGTAGAAGCTATGATTATGTTACTAATTCTCAGAAATTGATTCTATTTCCAGCAACACTAAAAGGAAATGCGCTAAGATGGTTCATGACTCCGGGAGGCCATGTAATCACAACATGGGAACAAATGAAACATAAGTTTTTGACCAAATATCAAGACTACTGCCGGACAAGAGAAAAAAGGGAGGAATTATTTAAGATGGTACAAAAGGAGGACGAAAATCTGGAGGACTTTTTGGAAAGGCTACAATACAATCTGCAGAGATCCAATCATCCTGATGTAAGTAAAGATATTCTTAAAACAATATTATTGAAAGGAGTAAGGGATGATTGTCTAGACATGCTAAATATGCTTGGTAAAGGGGACATATCTAAAGAATCATATGATGAAATTGTTAACCTCTGCAAAAGATGTTCAAGAGGAGTTGTAAGGAATAGATCAAATAGCAGGGATAATACATATTCAAGAGTCCAAAAATCAGCTAGTGGAGGAGCAACAAGAGCTGAAATAGGTAATTTACTTGAGGATTTCAAAACTGAAATGTTAAGCTCCTTTGCTTCATAGATTGATACCTTGCAGGTTAAGAAGAAACAAGAAGAAGTAGAAGCTACTTTGGCTATCTTCTTCCCCAAATGTAGAGATAAACATCCACTTAGGGAATGCCCATTGGACAAAGTGCCAATTTGCAGCCTTTGTGAGAAGGATCATGAGACACAACAATGCCCTTTTTTACGAGGAATAAAAGAAACATTGCAACCAACCGAAGAGGAAGCTAAAGTGGTGTATTTGCTAACACAGAGAAGGCAATGGCAACCACGAGGACAATGTATGAACCCTAATATGTCATTTACATCTTCTAATCGTTGGAATAATTATCCTTGTTTTAATCAAGCAAACTACCAGCCCTTTAACAAGATGCAATAGCCACCCTTCAATCAAATGAATTACCCACCCATGCAGCAAACAAACCCTCCCTTCGTAGACCCAGCAATGTGGACTCCTTGGCCTCCACAACAACAATCTTATTTTAATCAATGGAATCCAAACTAGCGAGCTCAAAAAATCCCATTTCCAAATCAATTTCCCCAGTTTCAACAACCACTCCCTCTACCACCAGGTGCTCCACCAAATAATCAAATGATGAGACCCCAGTTGCTTGTACAACCAAACCCTAACCCCAATAATAAAGCTGTGCAAGTCATTGATATTCAGAACCAGCCTATATCTCCTGTTTTCCCTGCGTAGTGTAATGATATTCATTTATGACCTAAGAAAATAGTTGAACCTATTATTGATGATATTACCTCTTCTGATTATGATAAAGAAGAGACAGAGAGAAATAATTTACCTAAGGAGGTACATCCACCCTCTAATAAAGGTGTTGAAATAGCAGAGCCACCATTCCCTGAGCGTTTAGCTTTGGCTAAGACACCTGAGCTGCCTGCTTTTAATATTTTATGGGAATTATAAAATATTTATGTTAAAATTCCACTCTTATAAGCACTCAGAGATGTACCAATTTATGCCAGAACTATGAGAGATATTTGTATTAAGAAACCTAGTAGGAAAGCTAAAGACCCCCTTGCAGTTCATTTTATGGGTGATCTACCTGCTTTAATGTCTGGTAAAGCCCCTCCTATTAAATATGGTGATCCCAGCCATCCTACGGTTACAGTACAAATTGGAAAAGCTATTATTTCATGAGTTCTGGTAGATTTAGGTGCTGCTATAAATATTATGACTCTTGAAACTTCACTACTATTACAACTGAAGAATGTGATTAGAGAGACACCAACCATTCTGGAGTTAGCTAACCATTCTACAATCAAACTAGAAGGAGTCATTGAAGACCTAATCATTTCAGTTGAATCCTAGAATTACCTAGCTGACTTTGTGGTATTGCAGACTAAAACAAAGTTGGGGGGACATCCTCTAATTTTGGGAAGGCCCTGGCTGGCCACAGCCGATGCCTTTATTAGCTATAGATCTGGTCCAATGGCAATTTCTAATGGATGTGAAACCAAGTAGCTTACTCTTTATCTTCATGCCACACCTATGATTAATAATGATAATTCTATATGGTTGGACTACGATGATAATGCTACTCAACCTATTTTGACTATAAGACAAGACTTAACTCTTAAAGATACCACGGAGGATGAAGTAATCAGTAATTTTATTTCTGAACCCTCCTCTGTCACTTCTAAAACATATAATCAGTTCACTGCAATTTTGGAATCTGAAACCCGAGAAAAGCTTAAATCTGAAGATCTACCTCAAACATCAACTACCATCTCCTCTAAAAGCATAATAGTAGAAATCGAACCTGGAAAAATATTGAACATAAACCCCAATTTAACGGATGCTGAAACACAACAACTAATGAAGTTACTTCGTGAAAATAAGGAAGCATTCACATGGGACTATACAAATATGAAGGGGATCTCTCCTAAAATATGTACTCATCGCATCTATATCAAGGAAGGTTTCTGACCAATCTGTCCACCCCAGCAGCAAATGAATCCCAATTTGAGGGAAATTTGTTAAAGAAGAACTTCAAAAATTGCTTAATGCAGGGTTTATATACCCCATATCTGACAGTGAATGGGTTTCTCCATTGGTGATAGTACCTAAGAAAAATGAGAAATGGAGAGTGTGTGTAGATTATAGAGCCTTAGATAGTTTGTCAGGGAATAAATTCTTTTCCTTTTTAAATGGTTTTAGTGGATACAACCAAATCAAAATTGCACCCCAAGACCAAGACAAGACCACTTTTACTAGTCCCTGGGGAACTTTTTCCTATAGAGTTCTCCCATTTGGACTATGTAATGCTCCAACAATTTTTCAAGGAGAAGCGATAGGAATCTTTTCTGAAATGCTTAATGACTCTATGGAGATATTTATGGATGACTTTACCCCTTATGGTGTGATTTTTGAAGATGCATTACAAAACCTTGAGAAAGTACTTAAACGTTGTGTACAAGCTCACCTTTCCCTAAGTACTGAAAAATGTCATATGATGATGAATGAAGGAATTGTGCTTCAACACTTTATTTCATTTCAAGGAATTCAGGTAGATCCATCCAAAATACAGGTAATTCAGATCCTTATTATCACTAGAACACAAACTAATGTGAGAAGTTTTTTAGGACATGCTGGATACTACAGAAGATTTATCAAATTTTTTTCTAAAATAGCTTCTCCTTTGTTTGTGTTACTTATGAAAAATGTTGAATTCAAGTGGACTGATCTTTGCCAGAAAGCATATGATGAACTCAAGCTTCAGTTATCTACAGCTCCTATTTTAAGGGGACATGATTGGGAACTTCCCTTTCATATATCCTCTGATGCTTTTGGATACTACAATTGGAGCTGTCTTGGGACAAGAGGAAAACCATCTTCCTTATGCTATCTATTTTAGTAAGAATATGACTTCTACTGAGCTTCATTACACAGTTACTGAAAAGGAAATTTTTAGCAGTCATTTATGCTATTAATAAATTTTGACATTACATTACTGGTTACTCTACTTTTGTTCATACTGACCACTCGGCTATTAAGTATTTAATGAACAAATCTGTCACAAATGCTCGAGTCACCAGGTGGTTATTGTTATTACAAGAGTTTGATATTACAATTGTAGATCAACCAGGTAAAGAAAATGTAGTTGCTGATTTCCTTTCTTGGCTAAACGCTGATGATAATACTCTAGTAGATGATTCCTTTCCTGATGAATATTTAATTGCAGTATCTGCTCACTCACCTTGGTACGCAGACATTGCCAGTTATTTGGTTGCAGGGAAGTTACCATCACACCTATCACATCGAGAGAAAAGAAAGATCATTCAGCAAAGTGCTCGGTATAGCTAGATAAGTGGGTGTCTTTTCCATACAGGACTTGATCATGAAATCTAAAGATGCATTAGAGAAGATGAGGCTTATGATACACTGAAGGCTTGTCATGATGGCCCTTGTGGAGGGCATTTTGCTGATAAGAGAACGACACACAAAATTCTTAGAATGGGTTATTATTGGCCGTCACTCTTCAAGGATGCAAAGAAATATGTTCGAGCCTACAATAGCTGTCAGAGAATGGGTCAACCTAATCACAGAGATGAAATGCCATTGAATGCCCAGGTAATACTTAAACCCTTTGAAAGATGGGCTCTAGGCTTTGTAGGGCCCATTAATCCTCCATCTAATGAAAGAATTTACATATTAGTTTGTACATATTATATGACCAAATGGGTGGAAGCTAAGGCACTCATTAGAGCTAATGAAGAATCTGTTTTAGCCTTTCTATTTGAAGAAATCTTTGTTAGATTTGGAGAGCCTAGAGAGCTAGTTACAGATGGAGGACCTCCTTTCAATTCTCATGGTATTAAAGCCACCCTTCAAAAATATCATATTCATCATAGAATGACTACACCATACCACCCCCAAGCCAATGGATAGGTGGAGAGTACAAACAAAGTTATAGAAGCCATTCTAACAAAAACAGTGAAGGAAAATAGGAAGGATTGGTCTCAAAGGCTCCCTAAAGCATTATGGGCTTACAGAACTACTTGGAGAAATACTACAGGATTCTCTCCCTATGAATTGATTTATGGTAAAAGTGTTTTTTTTCCTGTGGAATTTGAAATTAAAACCTTAAGAACTACTTTAGCTGTTAGCCTTGATTTGATTGATGCATAGACAGCCAAGTTGCAACAGCTCCAGGAATTGGATGAAAAGAGATTAGATGCCATCCATCAAACAACTATGATCCAACAGCAAAGAAATAGGTGGCATAACAAAAACATCAAGCATAAGCAGTTCCAAAAAGGTAATTGGGCTTTATTGTATGATTCTCGATTTGAAAATTTTTAGGGGAAATTACGAACAAGATGGCTGGGACATTACGAAATAGATACTATTTTTCCCAATGGAACACTAAGGCTCCTAACAATTGATGATTCTAGAACACCATTATTAGTAAATGGGTATCGGCTCCGTCTATACCAGCAACCCATTTCCAAGGAGCATTTTAAGGCCACTTGCATGGCAGATTCACATTATCTCTTTTTGGGGGAGCCTGCTGCCCCTCATTGCACCTAATTTCTACATTGTATTCTTAGCATTAGATTAGATTTCTTAACTAATAATACCTGTCAAGGGTTGGCATGTTAAAATTGATTATTTTGTAGATTCTAGATGTAGGAAAGGCTGATTGGAAAGGAAAATCCTACTACAGGCAGATCTAAGCTTTATTTTGTGAAGCACTATCATCTCATTTCAATCCATAGTTCATATCTCCATTTTCCATAACATTTCCATCATATTTCCCCTTTTTCTCTTCCCCAAGTTTCCCATTATTTTTTAGCAACTTTTTTCCTATTTTTATCATCAATGAAATAGTATTCTTCAACAACATTTTCCCTATTTCTCCCATTTACGGTACCTTTCAGCAACATTTTTCCTTATCTTCCCCGTTGCTGAAACACCATCCTTTACCCATTTTCCTATTGCTGAAACACCATTTCTTTTCAAAGAAAAACATTACCACACACTACTTTCCGTTGTGAAAATCACTTCTTCCATTATTTTTATAACTCTGTCCTTTCACTGCCTTCTCCTATGATTATACAGGCCTTTCATATAATCACCCTCATGTTTCAAAACCCTCTTCCATAACTATTGATGATCTATTATCAATGCGCACCATATTTTCGGAATATGTATCAAATGTAAACATGAGGTATGTAATTATTATGTGTAAATACTATTAAACTATAGTTAAATGAGAATATTATGTCATTATTACCATGATCCCCATACTTTTAAAGTCATTATTTCAGCTGTAGTTGGGGGGGAATACAAGATTATACGCGATCATTTCACAGCGAGCCAATTACCGTCATTTGTTTTACCCACAATCAAGTCTTATCACCCCGCTTCTATGTTGTTACTCCATGTTCTCATTCGCAAAATTTACTTTGTCCGAAGTGCGGTAACTCAGTTTTTGACTCTGCATTTTACTGAAGTTGGTTAACTATGGAGGACCTGATATTCGACATGAGCCCGGCTTGATAGATCTATTAGAATTACACCTAGAAGTATATCATATTTTTCAATAGGCAGGCTGGGTAGAATATTTTCAGAAGCTTCAAGGATTTTATCCACAACAAGTCCTTGAATTTGCACGTAATTTATGGGATGGCTATTTTACTGTCCAGGGAGTTCAAATTCTGGTCTCAGAGTATGTTATAGCATAAGTTTTAGGTCTACCGGTCATTGGCACTTGATGGTTTAGTTGTAAACATATCATTCTGAATGCACAACAAGAATTTCTTCTACCAGGAGAGCAGGTCGAGCCCAAAGGCCGGGTGTCCAACTTCACTCATTACCACTTCCATGGTCGACAATTGCTGAATTCGTCAAGCATTATCTCACCTATGAAGGTCGTAACCAGGTAGTCTATCAACATGATTTTGTCTTGTTAAATCATTTGAGACATGGTCGACTGTTGAATATGCCGTATTATTTACTTGGGTGTCTAAATAATATGTCACATTACTGTAGACAAGAAAAATTATCACTCCTTTCCCTCACCCATCATCGTCTTGTCTAGCTACTAATTCAGAGGGGTTTTGCTCGATAGAACCCCCCTCTCAATAACCCACCCCTAGGCCCTGAGCAAGTAGCTGAATTTCCTCAAGAAGCTGCTGAAATTCCTTAAAAAGCTGCTGAGAATCCTCAAGAAATCCTTGGAAATCCCTCCAAACAGCAACCAGGGAGCATTCCTGATCCCCCAGAAATTCCACCAGTAGAATTAGCCAACCTAATTGACCCTCCCACCACATCAACTCCATCCCATAATTTAGCAGAATCATCTAATCCTATTGTCCACATTCCTAGTGATGATTCTGAAGATAACCTTCCCATTGCTATGCTAAAAAGAAAAAGGAAAAATAAGACTGTTTTCCTACCAAAAAGATGAACGAAGGCCTCAACCAAAGAAGTTACCATCTCTAATAACCCTCCCCCTCTAAAAAAACCCACTAATAAAAGGAAAATTACTGCTCTCCCTGCCTTTTTACACAGAAGACGAATGAGGGCGTCAACTGAAGTGACAATTGTTGCTACCATCCTAAATTCCTCACTTATTGGTCTAAAACCCCATACCCCACCATAGTCCCAATTCCTTGAATATTTACCTATCTCACCCTCGGGCACTGAAACACAAGAACCAGATGCCCAGGATTTTATGACACCATTTCTTTAAGAACAAGTCGTTGTCTCACAAGAGCCAACTACTCATTCAGCAATTGCCACATAAGAACCAACTACTAATCCACAAAATTTAGACACCTAGGATGTTGCACATCAAGTATCTGTCACACAAGAACCAGCTACTCATTGAGTAGCTGCCACACAAGAACAACCTACTGATATACAAAATACATATAACCAAGATGTTGCATAGCAAGTAGTTGTCACACAAGAACCAGCTACTGATTCAGCAACTGCCACACAAGAACCACCTGCTGATATACAGAACACAGATGACCAGGATGTTGCATAACATGTAGCTGTTACACAAGAACCAACTACTGATTCAACAACTGCCACATAAGAACCACCTACTGATATGAAAAATCAGGATGCTCAGGATGCTGCAGACTATGTAGCTGCTATAGAAAAACAAGCCACTCATCTAGTAGCTGACACACAAGAACCAACTACTAAGACTGTGACTGCTACACAAAGCCCAGTCACCCTGGCTTCCCTTCTACAGGAAAACGAGTTTCTAAAATCAGAACTCAAAGCTTATAAGCAGGAATTAATAACACCAAGGGAAGCCTATGACAGAGAGCTTAATTTGTATACTTTAGCTCATGCAGCATCCACAGTCGAGAAAAGTACAGAGAAAGACCAGTATAGGGAATATATGTGCAGCCAATGTGGTAACATTTATCAGCAAGTTGGTTATAAAATAGTTGAAATTCCACTGCCTAGAGCCTCCCTTGCATCCATTTCTACTGCAATTAAAGAGGAACACCCTACTATCACACAAGAACTAGCAGGGCCTTCAAAATTTTTTGAAAAAGAGGTTAAACCACAAATACCTTGGCCTACTGTGACTGTTAAAACTGAAAGTCCTATACCTCGGTCTACAAAAACTGTGTTTACTTAGATTGAACCTCAACCTACAAAGACTGTTTTTACTCAGACTAGCAACATTGAAGCACAAATTGATAAATGGAAGAAAGGATATGTTATGTCACAAGATAGGATCTTGCAGGAGCATAAATCACTATGGAAAAATCATATATATTCAAACTGGGAAGCTTTGGAGCAGGTACTCCAACATTCTTGTGCCCAAAAGAAGGAGAATAAATAGCTAAAAACTAGACTACTCATCATGTTTTATTTGGTTAAGAGATTGTTAGCTACCAGGAAACCATCTTCCAATTACTCTCTTTTTCTTGCAGAATGCTTAGCATTCTTTCAAATAAAGGAAATTAGAGATGGGAGACCTCATGAGGTATCTAGACCTGAACAGTTTGTGAAAACTTTCACAGAAGCATCAACCAGTGAATAAAATTTACTTTGTGGATTGTATCTCCATAATGAAACTATCCTTGAGGATAGGAAGCTCAATCTGAACCCTTCGGTTGGTGATGTTCAGATTAAGGCCTTTGTCTCTTTCCTTGCTAATAAGCTCACATGGTAGAATGCCATTCTTTCAGCAAGGCATAATGAAGACAATCGTCTTCTCTGGATTTGATCCAAGCCAAAAAATTCTACCATTTTTGTTGCTGAATATCGTCAATTTTTGAAGGAACTAGGAATGGGTGAACACATCAGGTAGCTACAAGTAGTAGTGTTAGAAGACTGCCAACATTTTGTTAAAGCCAAGGGAGCTCTTGCCTTAAAAGTATACAATTATTTTGGCAACAGTCTTCTAAGGAATAGCAGGAGTATCATCCCTTCAGTCGTCCTAATGTTGAAGTAGCAATTTCAAGGGTACCTGACTATGTCAAATGTGTTCAGCAATGTGCTGAAAAATGGGTAGGATATCATTTTCATTTTCCTCTTCTATGGATTCCAGGACAAGAGTATAAGACTCATTACAGGTTGGCCAAAAAGGAAGAAGTAGCAGCATGGTAGAAGTTACAAAATGTGCATGGCTTCAGAGATCTGGTTGACAATACCTTCTATAGTTACTGTCTAAGTAATTTGCACTCCAAGGCCCAGTACCCAGACTCAGATTCAAAGTAAAGTTGCATGAGGAGATGCAACCTTTTCAGTTGGGGGGGATGTTAGGACCCTACATTGTCCCTTTTCGATCACATGTTTTGCTATCATTTCACCCTTTTCCAATACGTATTTAAGTCCATGTTATTACTTTAATCCACTTTTCTGAAGGTATAAAATATTTCTTCTCATTACGATATGTTTAATTTATTTTACATATAATTACATTACCTTCATAGTTAATCGTTGATCGGATAGTTGCTGAAACAGTTTATCATTGCAGTCTACGTTGCTGAAATAGTCTGAAGACTGTAGGTTTATCATTACAGTTTATGTTGCTGAAACAGTTAGAATAGTGCTCAAATCCCGTTGCTAAAACATTCCGTGATTTGCATTTTTAGATTCGGCAGCTGTGTACTGGGTGGGATGCATACTGACTGGCCAATGGCCAGCTCAGTATGCATCACACCTTTCGATGTGTACTAGGTGCGAATGGGAGAGAATGAAATGTTCAAACCCCAGAGGCTCAAAAAAGTAGGAAAACATGCTCAGAACCAGAAAAGGAAAGAATGCAATTGAAGAGCTCAGGTTTAGCTCCTACCTAGTCCAGACGGCACCAAAAATCATCCACAGAATCTCTCGGAATCAGCTGGTGAAAATCGAGGGGGAAAAACACCTCCAGAGCTCCAAAAATCCAAAATTTGAATCAAATGGTAAAATGAGAGGTAAAAAACTACTTTTATATTATTGCTCACCTAATTCAAGTAAGGTATTAGTTTTTTACTCATTTTCAAGCATGTATGTACAGTTCTAATCAGTTTGATGGAGCAACTGAATAGGTAGTACGATGGTCAAGAGAACATAGTGTTAATGGTGAATCGAACATATTTGACTATCATCACGAGAAGGTTTACACGAAGTTCAAGCTTGTTAAAAAATAAACCTAGCAATGAGCAAGTGTTCCCCCAGAGTTCAAGCTCATTAAAAAATGAACCCACTTTCAATAAATAACCATTGCGATCGCATAATTATCAACTTTTGAACCTTGGTCATGTTCTTACCATCACCTCCACTCTTTTTTAGCCAATCATACGTGTCCATTTGACTGTTTATCCTTTTGAGGAATAGATGCGATGAGTGATCCTGTTAGCCACTTTCTTTACACTTCCATGATCAAAAAGTTCCAAACCTTACCTGGAACCAGTTGCTATCCAAAAACATCACTCGTTCCTCAAAAAACAAGTCTCCTTTAAGCTCTTTTCATATGACTCATAAAATATGAAAAGATTGCTGAGAAATTGGCCTCTCTAGCTCGTTAAAGTCATTGGAAGTGACATTCCTCTTGTATTTTAATATTTTGGACCTGAGGGATCATTACACGAAAAGATCGAGCGCTTGTCTTTTTCAACTCATTAAAGTGAACAAAAAAGTCATCCCTTTCGTATTATTTTATACGTTTTCGGACTTAAGGGATTATACTATGAAAAAGGATTAATGGAGTTTCCTTTCTGTCTCTTTTCAGACTCTCTAAAATTGAAAAGGACCGAGTTATCCTTGTCGTTAAACTCATTAAAACAATAGTGACAAACTTGTCCATGTAGACAAGAGCGAGTTTCACTGTCGCTAGGCTCGTTAAAACATAGCGACAGGTTTGCCCAAAGGAAAAGTTATAGAACAAGCATATGTTATCCTCCTCAAGCTTGACAAAAATAAAGAGGTACTGGTCAAAAATGATTGGGGAAAAATTGGGAAGAAAAATTGAAGAAACTTTATCGGTAGTAGGTCGCTCTTGAACATGACACTTTCACTCCATCACCATGATTGAGTCGGGTTGGGTTATTTCGTTCACCGGTCACATCACCATTGGTCCTCCATAACATCCATTTTTTAGGTTAATGCTACCAATCCATTTCAGTGTTGCCGATATGTTTAAGAGAAGTCACTCAGAGAATTCACCAACCCAGCTTTTGCCTCATCCGCTGCAATACCTTCACACTTCATTCTTTCATGACCAACACCCTGAACCTTGTATCATTAGATCGTTTTCACCTCCATGAAATCATTTTCTCTGTTTCGTGTCATAGATGTGGGATTCATTAAGGCCCTCCTACGATGGGTCACGTCTTGTCGACATCAGCTCATTATCTAAGAAATCGACATAGGAACAACCCTTTTAGTACATTGAAGCTTACATGGCTCAATAGAAAGTTTCTCACTTCCGGCGACATGTTTACATCAATGGCCTTTAACCAAATCATTTTGCATGGTGTTTGACATCAACTCATGTATTTGCACCACGTGAATTGTACTACAGTACCTTAAGGGTCATTATCATTATTGGTGATTCCTCTCACGCCTATTAATAGCTTACATCATTGGCTGGTAATCAGGCAATGTCTTTCCACGTTCGACATCAAAACATCCTTTCACATGGATTGAATTGTACTTCAGGCAAATATTGAACGAGTTTGAAGACCCCGGATCTAGTTTCATCCATCCGAGCTGCGATATATTCAGAAAAATAAAGACATCAAATGTACATCATCGCTGCACAGATAATCATCCCAGCCAAAGGATGATGGCTCTACCAGAATCATCAGTTTGTCACACAGACGGTTATCTATCATATGTACATGAAAATGAATTTATAAAGCTGAGCATGGGAATGCCCACCTCAGCTAGATCATGAAAATATTATGAAGATAATGTATTGTATTGTATCTTATTACAGGTCACCTTCCAGTGCGAGAAACCTTGGATCCTCATGATAAAGCATTTCACCCAACATTAGAAGTTTTATGACCTCATGCTTTAGGGGGAAATTGTTATAGACATATTGGGCACTACAACCCAAATCTCATATGTCCATAAACCAAGGGCTTCTAAGCCCCCAAAAGTGTTGTTTCATACCCTAAAGGAACAAGGTCAGTTGATTACATCATCTCCCAGAAGTTCTCCTTAACAAACTACTCAGAACTAGTCAAAATTGGACAATATAGATTGCTTAGTGCTAAGGGTGCGATGCATCTTACCTACTACATGTAGAAAATTCAATGCATACTGAAAATCCCTTCTGTAGAGTGTGATGAGCGAGAGCAGACAAATGGTAGAGGCAGTTGGATAGGTGGAAACCCAGAGAATCTTCTAGAAACCGCCCATTTGACACTTGCCTCTCTGAATTCACCTAGGGATGAGTAAGAGATCATGAAATCTCCAATTGGAACCAATAACTATCAGAGAAATGACACTAATCAAAATCCCAGAAGTTGACTCACCCACCTGCAAATATCTATATACGGATCCTTCATCCTAGAGATCCAGAGGCTGGAACTTTGTATTTTGTAAGGAAGTGTTGTTGGTTTCTTAGTGAAACATCATAGTGTTGGGTGATCTAAGCTTTTCATGAGGTGAAGAGGGCTTTCATGCTGGGAGGATAGCGCTGGGTCAGACCAATGGGTTGTAATCCTCTCTTCTACTACTTCTATCAATAAAGCTATTTGAGTTTTCCTCCATATTCTTGTATATTTCTGAATCTTGTATTGATATATCCATTTATATGGTTAATATGCATCTGATCCTATATTGTTTATGGTTATAAATCTCTATGCTTTGATGGTATCATGCTGCTTTGAATCTACAGGTGTTCTTTGAAGTAGGACAAGTGAGGAAAGAGTGGTGAAGCGCTGTCAAAGGAGGGAGGAAACAAGAAAGGAGCCAAGTGAAAGACTGAAGTTGGTACTCCCCGATTCTCTCTCATCTATCTCTCATAAAGGAAAACACAAGTAACTTTAGTTTGTTTGTTTCTAAGATAGCTACATGTCTTAGTGGGACTAGCAGCTCTAAATGGACACTAGTTTTCCCGATAAGACACCCTTCAAGAGACTAAGTCTTCCTTGAGTGCACTCCTTCAACTCGAAGAAGTGTGCCCTCCTTGAGCGCATGAGTGCACCCTAAAGGCCTTAATATTTACCCTTTTTCCTTCCCCAATGTGCCACGTTCCCTTTAGAACCATTGAGGTTATGAGCACACTCTGAAGGCATGAAGCTCTTCCCTTCAAACTTTAGACTTGCGCTATGCACCCTCCTGGGCCTCTTGAGTGCACCTAGAAGGCCTAAAGCCTTCATCTCTCAGCCTTTAGGAGTGTGTCTTGCACCCTCCATCTCTCCCTTGAGTGCACAATGCACTTGGGAAGCCCAAATCCTTCCCCTTCATCCTTTGGACATGTGCCATGCACCCTGCCTTGACTACCACTCTCTCTTGAGTGCATGAGTGCATGTCAAAGCCCCGAAGCTTCTCCCCTTCAGCCCTTCATCCTTTCCAAGTGCACCCAGAAGTGCCTTTTCTCACTCTAGAGTGCACTAAAAATGCATGAACAAAAATCTACACAAAACATGGTAGAATAGGAGATTTTCATGCTGATGGTTGCTTTTCATGAGTGATTGTAGAGGCAAGTATTCTAAGAACAAGATGGCAAGCACACACGAGGAAGATCAAGAAAAGAGAACAAACAAAGGAAGCGTGGAAAGAACAAAGAATACACTTCAATCTTGATGATAAAAGCACCTCAAAGACTACATTAGATTAAATTCCCTTTGGAGGGTGATTACATCAACTATTGAAGCCGCATGAAGAACAAAGATACAAGTGGAAACCATGTCACCACTGGAGAAAGTCCATGTCATCAGTCACTATTAGTCCCAATCATCAAATATAGTGATAAGTCACGTTCTTATCACATGATGATGAGGAATTCGTGATGTATTGTTGTAATCATTTTAAAGACAAATAAGTGGAAGTACAAGAGTCATGTATTAACCAAAGAGTCACGGAAATCCAAATACATGAAATACCAAAAGTCATTCAAAATTCCAAAGGTTGTATAAGTCCAAATGTCACTAGAAGTTGGAAAGTCAAGAGTCATGAGGATATGAAAGGTCATGGATAAAGTTGTAAAGGATCCTCACTATTCTCATGTAAAGGAATTTTAACCTTGCCTTCTCCCATCAGGCATTAGAGAGACATAGTTAGTAGTGGCTCTAATGCACCACTATTGGAGCTAGTGATGTTCATTATATTTATGTATCTTGTGACTTTTGCTTAATATCAAATCCTTTCAGTCCAATACATTTTCAGAAATGGATTGTGAATTTTTCTAATACTATACTTTGAATGTTTATGGTTCATGTTTGATTTCATCCCTACTAGAGTAATTGAACCATTTCGGTGACTTTGGTGCTTACTTATTGGAAATATGTTGCTATGTTTATAATGATTGTCACATCCTTGTGAACTATTTCACTTGATGTTAGATGAAATTTTCTATTTCATGTGTGCCTTCATTAGGGTATTACTATTACTTCTCTCTTAGAGGCTCACTTTATTTTCCCCTCAAGAGTAAGAGAACCTTGATACATCTACACTTGAACATTCACAAGGTGCACTCACTTGCTCATTCAAAAGGACATTTTCACTTCTCTCTCATGCTGATAGCTAAACCCAAGGCATATATTTGAGTAAACAATAGTCAGGATGTATTCCAGATATGACTCCTACATTAAACGTTGTGAGTTCTAGTTTGGACCTTATATCGTGGATATCCCTTTGTATGTTGGTGATATCCAAAACTATCAACATTCAGGCACTAGAAGGAGGGAAACCAATTTTTTTATGGATGATAACTCTACACACCCAAATCATTCTTCTATTGGACAAGGTAGCAATATTCCAAGCACCACTCTGTTATAGACATTTTTGGGCACTTCAACCCAAATCACAAATGTCCATAAACTGAGGGCTCTTAAGTCCCTAAAAGGTTTGCTTCACTGCCTAAAGGAACAAGGTAAACTGATTACATCATCTCCCAGAAGTTCTCCACTGAAAACTGCTCATAAATGGTCAAAACTAGACCATACTGAAAGCTCCATGTAGAGGGTGCGATGCATATCACCTTCCCAATGTACAGGGTGTGATGCATACTTTTTTTCTCCTCTGTAGGGTGCGATGGTCGGGAATGGACAAATGGCAGGGACCAAAATGCAAGGTGGAAGATCATGGAATCTTCCGGAAGCTTCCCCTCTCACACTTTCCACTCCATTTTTGACCAGGGATGAGTAAGAGATATTCATTCTCCAAGTGGAAACAAGAACTATCAGAGAGAAGACACTAATCAAGATCCCAAAAGATGACTCACCTCTCTATAATCATCTATATATGGATCCCTCTTCACAGAGATCCATAGGCTGGAATTTTGTAACTTATAGAGAAGTGTTGTTGGTATTCTGGTGTACATTCACAGTGTTGGGTGATTTTTCTCTTCTTGAGGTGAAGAAGGGCTTCTTAGCTGGAGGATGATGCTGGGTCAGAGCTGCTCATGGCTGTAATCCTCTTGCTACTTTTTATCTGAATAAATCTATTCTTGTTTCCTTCCATATTCTTGTGTACTTGTTTATATATGCTTGTATATGGTTAATGCACATCTGATCCTGCATTATTCATGAACTTAGATCTTAGTTTTTTGCATAGTAGTATGTTGTTGTGATTCTATAGGTCCTTTTGAAGCTGAGCAGACAAAGAGAGAGCGGGAAAACTCTATGAAGAAGGAGAGGGAATCGAGCGCAAGACTCAGGTTGGCCCTCTTGGTTCTCCTCTCATCTATTCTCATAAAAGGAATCGATAGTAGAATTTGATTGTTTGTTTCTAAGATAGCCACCCATCTTAGTGGGAATAGCAGCATCCGTGTGGACACTATTCCCGTATAAAAAAATGGCGACTCTGCTGGGGAGCGACTAGATTACTTGTTAGCCTATCTATCCTTGTTTCTTTTATAAACATACAGACGGAGCCTGAAGACAAGCTAGCTAGCCTTTGAACTGCATTTGTCATACAAATGCAAAGTAGATCAATGTTGCTTCAATCAATCTCTGGGTTTTATTTATAAATTAAACAATACATCTGCAAGCAATCTAATTGCCATGAGTGGTGGCTTTAGTAACCTCTTAAATCACCCCTGTATGTTTACATACATTGATCTGTACTTTTTCAGCTTAAATACCTAAACTAAACTGCAAACTGTGAGTGAAGTCTCGTTCAAAGTCTCACACTATAACCATCACACCCTGCCTTCAAGGCAACCTGCATGCATCGCACTTCCCAAATGGAGTAGATGCATTGCATACTGAGTTCACTGTGTAACAGGTGTGATGGTTAGGGAGGACTCATTTTACCCTCCGACTGTGGATTTTTCTCATTGTTTTCAGTCTTATTCAAGAGTTTTTGATGTCTGTAATCAGTGTGCTTCTGTGAATACCCCCTTCTCTTGCATTATTCCACCTCCTTAGTGCTAATAACTATAAACGTTTTTTATGTATTGTGTGTTGTTTTAGTTCTCTTTTGCAAAAAGTAACATAGTCGAACTGTCATCTCTAGATCTGAAAGTGTTAGCTGTCGTTTTTAGTTTTAGAAAGAAATCCCATTGTCTTGGATAGTTGATTATACAGTTACAATTGCATAAGATTTGATTTACTAATTTTAAAGTGTCTAAAAGCAATTTCCATTTCAAAATCGCAAAGTGTCTCTCTTTCTTTCACTTCGTTTTGAAAAAGAATTTTGTTGAGTGCAGTCATTTTAAAAGCAATTCAGTTTTTCACATAGATTTCTTAGCATCATTTACAAATTAAGAGAGCTGAAAACCAATACATGCATGTGCATTTGCATCTTGAATGTTTGGCTTGATTTAGGACTGTGCATATTAGCGTGTGCTCTGTGCTCTGTGAAGAAAAGATGCTTGACTTTCTTCCCCTTAGTAGCTAGGATTTTCATGGCTGAAAGAAGATAAAACTTCGGTTTATCATCTTAGACTACATTTAGGAATTATACATACATCACGTGGTGAACCTGAAAGGAAAACTATTAAGAAATATCAACTTAAAATAAATCTCAATGAATCTAACAATGCTTTGGAACTTAACGCAACATCTAGAGGTTTAGGCTAGAGAAATATTCTGACATCGTAAAGCCTGGTAACTGTTGCTTTCAGTGCTGGTTGGGTGCTTCCTCCACTTTGAGACGGCAAGTGCCAGTACGAACTTGTGCTCCCACATACCGTCGCGTATATATTAGGAGACCACAATAGGCTACATCCTTTATCCTTAGGAATTTGTGTCTGTCGCCCTATCAATCATAATGCACCGAACACAGCATTCAGGAAGACTGACTGTCGTACCATAAAAAGTATTATGCAGTTTTACGATTTTTTTTGTAATCCTCTTTTCCTAGATCTCCAGAGAAGTCCATTTTGCTCCTTTTCAGACTCCTTAAAGGAAAAGGTCCTCTGAGCGCTTGTCACTTCAAGCTCAATAAAAATTGAAGGCGACTAGAGTCATCTTTTTGTTTTTTCTCGACTCTTTAAAATTGAAAAAACAAGTTGTGTCCAAGCGTCTAAAAAAATTATTTTAATCAGAATAACGTCACAAATTCCCCCATTGATCTCCAGGTTGAGAAAATGGAGTCTACCAACCAAGGATTTTCCTGTGAAGGAAATCCTAGTCCCTTCCTATCTTAGGGAGATGTTGGTCCACCCCATATTGCCACTTTGTCACTTCGAGGATTGACAATTGGTCTGCCGGTCTAGCTCTTCTCTACCTCTGTCGTTCAGAATCCCACAATTCCTGAACAGTCTAACCAGCAACTAGATGACACTAGAGTTGCCTCCCAACTTTCTACTTCATCTGATTCTCCTTCTCCTCCTTCCTCTTTGCTTGACAAAGTCGGTAAAGCTAAAAGTCAAGTAACTGAGAAGAAGAAGAAGCAGAAAGAGAAAAATGAAAAGAAGAAAAAGGAACCAAAATTGAAAGGGAGCGACCAAGTATCGTCTAGCAAAAATCTGCACGCCGCACGGTCAAAACCTAAATCTCCTTTTGTCATTTGCAATGGAGACCACTTTCACCTAGATTGTCCCTGTATCCCTCGGATCTTAAGGGACTGGTCTCCTCGTTTGCACCATCCGGTACCATCAACCTCTAGTGATCATGTTGAATGCTCACCGTTAACCAGTGAAAGTGAAGCACATGGACAAAGAAGGAATCCTAAACTTCCTTGTAAGTTGTGTGAAGGTGATAACACCATCCACCGTTGTCCCTTCCTTGAAGAGGCTAAAATATTTTTAGATAATCATCTGTTTCACTGTTACGACTTCCTCCTGGATATCAAAAACTCTTGCCAAGTCCTCCACCAGTTGAAAATTCGGCTGGCCCATCCTTGTGGTCAGCCAAAGCACCTATTGTTGAAAATGAACCCTCAGAATCCATACCAGATGAAATTCAAAGTGTCGATACGGCAGTTGACCCGGTATTGCCTTCAGAGTGTTCATCTTCAAACGATACCATCACTGAAGAGAAAGAGAATGGCATCGTTCAAATTCTTTTCATCAACACCGACTCCGATGAGCTTGGGGGCAGTCCTCCCATTCCTTTACTGCAGGAATGAAGTTCATCAGAGTCCTACCCGGCTGTCTATTCGGTCCCACCACCAAGCAACCTAGTGGTTTCCTTCGACTAGAATCTACTAGGCAGACCCCGTTTACCAACCAGTGTACCATTCAGAATTATTGTACAAGCTTACAGAATGGTCATGGTTGGTACCATCATTGATGAAGGGGCTTTTGTGAGTATCCTTTCCTCAACTGCTTGGAAATCACTTGGTTCGCCATTGCTTTTGCCTGAAATGAGAAATCTAACAGGCTTCGACAAGGGAACCATTCGACCTTTAGGGATCCTTCCAAATGTGCCCATTACTTTGAAAAGGAAAACTGTTCACATGAACGTTATGGTAGTTCAAGGACCTTTAGATTACAATCTACTCCTTGGATGCGACTATATATATTGCATGGGAGCCATCGTCTCCTCACTCTTTAGAGTAATGTGTTTTCCACATGAAGGTAGAATGGTCAAGCTCATAAACCAAATGTCATTCCCTGATTCACACATCGCAAATAATCAAACGCCATCCCTAAATGGTACTTTCATGCAAGAAATGTCTCATCGGTCTCCAGTCCGTCCACCTGATGAGCGCGAGTAATTCAGGAAGATGTGACTGAAACCCAGGGGGCATGCACCCTGGTCTATTTCAGTAGGAAAACTCTAGGTATATGGTAGGTTTCGGTGAAGGATATATGACTAGTCCGATATCTATCTGTATAGGAAAAGGGAATTAGACCGGATAAGATACCTCCATTACAAGGTAGGCCTTTCCCAATAGAACAAATGTTTTGTCTACAAATTGAAGGGTAACCTGGAAACTCTACTTCGCTATACTTGGGGGCATGCAAACCTTTTGTAAGCAAGCGAGAAACGACCAGCTAATGTTATCTCCATGATTCCGTTGACTTCAACCATATAGGCCGGGTGAGTGGCCGGAACTATTCACCTTTGCAGGGGCGATCTGCACACCGGAAAAGTAAAGGAAAAATTGTCCTACCTAGCCTTGATAATGATATTAGTAGTTAAATGGAGAGGCATAGTTGGTCGTTCCTAGCATGCATGCAAGAGGCTTTGGGGCAAAGCTTCAAAAGGTGCAAGATCCATAAAAAATGGCATCTTGAATGAGACATTTCTTATCATATGACTAATGAGCAGTGTTACCGCAGGGTTCAAGCTCGTTAAAAAATAAACCCGCCACGAGCAGTTTTAGCGCATAGTTCAAGCTCGTTAAAAGATAAACATAAGTCATGAGCAAATGTTTCCCCCGGTGTTTAAGCTCATTTAAAAATGAACCGGTAAATAACCATTGTGAATGCCTTATCGCCAGCTTTTGAGCCTTGGTCGTGTTCTCATCATCACCTCCACTCTGTTTCTAGCAGATCATTCACCCCCATATGATTGTTTACCCCTTCGAGGAGCATATGTGAAGAGTGATTCTATTAGCCATCCTTGTGACACTTTCGTGATTGGAAAATTCCAAATCTTACCTGGAATGAGCTGCTACCTGAAACCATCACTCGTTCCTCGAAAATGAGTCTTCTTTAAGCTCTTTTCACTTGACTCGTAAAATATGAAAATATTGCCGAGCGATTGGCCTCTCTGGCTCGTTAAAAGGCATGGGAAGTGTTATCCCTCCTCTATATTTTAATCTTTTTGGACCTGAGGGATTATTACACAAAAAGATTGAGCGCTTGTCTTGTTCGGCTCATTAAAACTA
>APFE031514027.1:4862-27275 GCA_000404065.3 Pinus taeda | reverse complement strand
TTGTTGCTAGACCCGTTCTGGGCTAGTAGGGATCGCCTCTATCCGTAGAGGGATTTACCTCTCCAACAAAGGTATTAACTTGTTGCATAGAAAAGGAATGGTAAGAGGATTACCATTGATAGAGAAACCAGACAGCCTTTGTGAAGGTTGTATCTTGGGGAAACAACACAGAGAAAGTTTTCCATCGGGGAAAAGCATAAGGGAAAAAGAACCCTTAGAGATCGTTCACTCAGATGTATACGGATTGATGCAAACTCCATCACTTATAGGCAGCCTCTATATACTAACATTCATTGATGATTTTACTAGAAAAACTTGGGTTTATTTCCTGAATTACAAAAGTGAAGTGTTTGAAAAATTTCGAAATTTCAAAGCGCTTGTAGAAAACCAAAGTGGATTGCATATCAAAGTTCTAAGAACTGATAGAGGAGGTGAGTATATCTCCAAAGAATTTCTACGTTTTTGTAGAAAAAATGGAATTCATAAACAGTTTACCTCTAGGTACACTCCGCAACAAAATGTAGTAGCTGAAAGGAAGAATATGACAATCATGGATATGGCGAGGAGTTTGTTAAAGGAAAAGCATTTGCCAAATGATTATTGGGCTGAAGTTGTACATTGTGCAGTGTACATTTTGAATAGGTGTCCTACAAAACAAGTCATGAACAGAGTGCCAGAAGAAGCATGGAGTGGGAGAAAGCAATGAGTCACCCACATGAAAGTTTTTGGATGGGTGGCTTATGCACACATTCTAGATCAGCTAAGGAAGAAGTTGGACACCGAAAGGGAGAAATGTATTTTCATTGGATACAGTGAGGAATCCAAAGCTTACAGGTTGTATAACCCATCCACCAAGAAGTTTTTTGTGAGCAGATATGTTCAGTTCATTGAGGAGGAAGCTTGGGATGGAAGCATAGAGAAAACAGTGAATGTTAAAAATTGTTTGTCTCATGATGAAGAGGATGAGGAGATGGCTGAAATACATCCCCAAATAGCAGCGCCAACACAAGGGTGACAAGCAACACCCTTGAGGAGAAATGAAAATGCTTCTCCAAGCACACCACAAGGAGGAAATTCAAGTGCGTCTTCAAGCACTTGTACACCAAATGAAAAAGGTAAGAAGTTCAGAAATTTAAGTGACATTTATGAAGAAGGTATGAACACTTTGTTTGCTTTATATTGTCATGTTGATAACCCTGTTCATTTCGAAGAAGAAATTAAGGATAGGAAATGTATAGAAGTTATGGATGAGGAGATCAATGCCATAGAAAGAAACAAGACATGGGATTTATTTGAATTACCAAAAGGAAAGGAAGTCATTGGAGTCAAACGGGTTCACAAAACCAAGAGTAATGCTGAAGGAAAAATAGAAAGACATAAGGCAAGACTTGTTGTCAAAGGATATAAGCAGCAGTATGGGAGAGACTATGAGGAAACTTTTGCACCGGTTGCTAGAATGGAAACCGTGAGAGCAGTGATGTAAATAGCAGCATAAAACAAGTGGAAAGTCTACCAAATGGACGTGAAGTCAACATTCCTAAATGGAGTGTTAATGGAAGAGGTTTACATTGAACAACCTCAAGGCTATGAAAAGAAAGGCCAAGAGCACAAAGTGTGCAGATTGAAGAAAGCTCTTTATGGGCCGAAGCAAGTGCCAAGAGCGTGGTACAATAGGATAGATTCTTATCTACTCGAAAAGGGATTTGAAAAGTGTGAGGGAGAATCCATCCTTTACATCGAAGAAAAAGATGGTAAAATTCTAATTGTTGTGTTATATGTTGATGATGTTATTTTCACACGTAATGATGATTACCTTATTGAGAATTTCAAAGCAGTTATGAAAGAGGAATTTGAGATGAATGACATGGGTTTGCTGAGATACTTCTTAGGAATAGAAGTAGAACAAAGTGGAAATGGGATTTTTATCTCACAAGAAAAATATGTTAATGAAGTGTTGGAAAGATTTAATATGCAGGACAGCAAGGCAGCAATCACTCCCACAATAATGGGATTAAAACTTAGCAAAGAGGAAAGCAGTAACATTTTGATCCTAGTTTGTACAAGAGCATAGTTGCCAGTCTCATGTATTTGACTGCAACTAGGCCAGATATAATGCACGTTGTTAGTTTAATTTCCAGGTTCATGGAGAGGCAAAAAGAAGCACATTATCAAGCAACAAAAATAATTATGAGGTATGTTAAAGGTATTAAAAGGTTTAGCATTTTATATACTACTTCGGAATGTTCAGATTTAATTGGATACAATGATAGTGATTGGGCTAGAAGTGTAGATGATCATAAAAGCACATCCGGTTATGTTTTTCACATGGGTTCAGGAGCCATTTCATGGGCTTCTAAAAAACAACATATTGTAGCGTTGTATACAGCAGAGGCAGAATATGTGGCAGCTATAGCAGTAGCATGTCAAGCAGTTTCGATGAGAAGGATGTTAAGAAGCTTATGTCATGAGCAAGCAAAAGGAACAATGTTTTTTTGTGACAATAGATCACCTATTTCATTATCCAATAATTCTGTGTTTCATAAGAGAACAAAACACATTGACACAAGGTTTCATTACATTAGAGAATTGGTAAACAATGGAGAAATTGTTTTACAACATTGCAAGACTCAGGAGCAGGTTGCAGACATTCTTACCAAACCATTGGACCAAAAAAGTTTTGAATTTTTGAGGAAATGTTTGGGTATGACTGATAATCCAACAGTTGAAATTAAAGGGGACTGCTGAAATGGTAATTTCAACTGCGGGTACAATTGAACAGCGACAACATTTATTTCCAGCAAAACTGCCAGGCCTTATCGCACCACTTTTCGTTGAAAGATGGTTTTCCTCCGGAGGGCAACGATATAGTATGATGTTTGACACGTGTCCACAGGCAGTTTTCAAAATAGCCATTTTCACAGAATGTAATGTTCGTTTGTTTTGTTCAAGCGATAGCCGTTCGATTGAGATGATGGTTGTCCACCGTTGATTGAAACTAAAAGTTGCATATAGGCCTGCACCATGGACATAACGTGAAGTTTTCATTTTGACCGCCACTAAAGCAATAAATGAAATCAATTGTGTTTGGTAGAACGTAGGTGAAGTATTTTAATTTTAATGTTTTTTATTTTTATTTTACAGAAGTATGGGCATAGGTAAAAGTATTGTTATGTTTTTTTTTTGGTCGTATATGCAATAAACTTGTAATGTGAAGCTAGCATTAGCGCGAAAGGAGTTTTGTTGTTGAACCAGTAATGGAGCACGCAGCAGCGTGAGTGAGAGTATTTTTGTTTGTTGAAACGAAAGGGGATATGCACAACAGTGCGAATGTTTTTTTTGTAAGTATATTATCTCTCTCTTATATTATTATATATATTATTATATTATATTATATATATATATACTATATATATATATTATAATTAGATATAGATATAATAGATATAGATATATATATATATATATATATACTACTATATATATATATCTATTATATATATTATATATCTATATATATATATATATATATCTGGGAAGGTGGCAACCCGTGAGTGCTTCAGATCTGCGGTTCTTCAGAGCTGCACCAAATTATTTTCTTCGCCGATTTATCTGGGAATTGTTACTAAGGAGAACATTCTCTAGATGGCTCCCAGGTTCGCCAAAATAGCTGCTGGCTCTCCGTCCGCCTCTCGGGGGCAAGCTCCTACCCATATAGTCAGTGAAGCCCCAGCTCCCACTATCCAGGTGGTCCAGGCTTCACTCGATGAGGCTTTGAAGTTCTCTGAGAGTGCCCTAATATGCCGATTCAATGGTTTTTGGCCACGGCTCATAGCTCTCCATAGTTGGATCACGGAGGTATGGAAGCCTCTAATTTTTGATGTAATTAATATCTACCCCTGTGCTAGGGGTTTCCTTATAGTAGATTTTGAAAACCGTGAAAGTAGACAATGTATTCTAGATTCTGGCCCTTGGTTTTGGGATAAATCAGGGCTATTCATGAGGCCATGGAACCCATCTTTCGATCCCTCAACGACAGTCATAACCTCAGCACCAGTTTGGGTGAGATTGCCAAATCTACCCTTGCATCTCTGGAATTTCTCTTCGCTAGAAGCCATTGGAAATGCAATTGGAAAATTTTACTGCAGGTGCCCAGAAATAGAGGAATATGCCAGAACCACATATGCACGCATCTGTGTGGAAATGGACTTCAGCGGCGGATTCCCAGCGGAAATACACCTAACAAGTAAAGACTATGTGTGGAACCAGAAACTCGATTATGAAAGTGTCCTCTTCAGATGTCGATCTTGCTTTGAGATAGGCCACCTAGCCAAAAATTGCCCAAAAGCCTCCAAGAAAAATTTTGCTGGAAAAACTCACCACAGATCTACATGGTGGGAAGGAGCACAAAAAGAACACTACACTGTCATGCAAGAAGAATACTCTCCAGAAAACTCTGAATTACAAGAAACCGGGCAAGATAGAAACAACTCTCAAGACAAGCAGGGGGAAAGCCCCGCCCAACAACAAAAAGGTGAACTCAACAACCCCTCAAGCATCGACAGTTATGAGGTTTCAAATAATGTGCATTCTCCAACTATCTCCAAAAGGACGAACACAATAGATCGCGAAGCTACGACACCAATGTCCCGAGAACCAGAAGAGATGAAGGAGATGCAAGATAAAGGAAGTTGGAAGACCATAGAGAAGAAAAAGAAAGCTACATCACCAATCTTGCCAAGAAAGACAAGGAGTCACACAATTAGAAATTAAGAAATTATAGGTCCGATAGACCAATTTGGTCTCAGTGGACGTTAACCACACCATCATCATCATCATCATCATATATATATGAAATGCAAAATACACAGCAGTAAAAAAAGTAATTTCTCTCTTTGTAATGCACAACAGTGCATAGATAGTTTTGGGTGTTGAATATGAAATGTAATACGCCACAGTGAATGAAAATGTTTTTACACATAGCAATGTGAAATGTGCAATCAGAGACAGAGCCTTTTATCAACAACAATTTTTTTATTTTCAGAAGAAACAAAGTATTTTTTTTGTGGAAGAGACATAGTAAATTTTGAAAAGAGACAATGAAAGTTTTGGAATTGCATTTGAAGTAGTCTCTGGTTGTAATCCCTCTGAGAGAGGAAGAATTTTTTTTTGTAACAACAACAGTTATTTTAATGAATACAAGTGCTATTTGTGCATGAGTAAATATTTGTCTTTAGCAAAAAACTTTTTTTGGTTTCCTGGGTTAAAACAGAGTATCATTCTCTGTTCAGTTTTTGTTTGAGATTACCAAAAATTTCCAACACTGCTAACATTGATGCTGTAGGAATCACGAGCTCTCTTACAAACAGAAATGATGATATCCTGTGATTTTGTAATGTGAGATCCACGGGAAAAGCTCTGCAAAAAAATTCTGTGGTCTTCAAGTCTCACTAAAATCTCTCCTTCTAAATTACAAATGTTAATTGTTTGGCTATAACAGTCCTAGCAAATTAGCTCGGAAACTTTATGTAAGTAACAAGGCTGCAATGTCGTGCGAATATTTGTTTCACTTATGCAAACATGAATTTGACCGATAATATCCATTACTTCCAACTGCCCCATTACTCTTAGCTGCACAACCATTCTGTCATAGCCACATAGTACAACGAATTCCGCACAACCCTCTTCCATGAAAAATTCTTTACGAAAAATTCCATCGCTTTTGGAATAAATCCTGAACACAATGGATTTTCTCTTGACCTTTTGATAGATCAGTATTTCCTGGGCTTCCAAATGTAAATTCAGGAAGTCTACTTGGATCTGATGTTAGATTTCTATCTGGTTGTGAAATTGCAAACAGATGACTTTACTTTTTCAATTCAAAGACCTTAAACACCCCTTCTAACAGATTATAAATCATGCCCCTGCAATTTGACCTATCAAATTCCCAATTAGATATTATGGCCTGAGCCTGGAACAATTGTTCGTGGGTTGTAGCTCCTTTTTTTATGCATTTAATTTGAATGCTTATAATCCTTTGCGAAGGCTGGGTAACAATTATCAAAGACTGATTATGCGGATTATAAAGGTAAAACCAGGATTTCCATGGTAGCTGGCTCATAATCGGCTCGTCGTCATTGTCATTGTCTATATGTAGATGATGTTTTAGAAGGGGATGGACATCATTACCATAATATAAATTTATACTGAACGGAAATATACAGGTACCATTCCTGGTGATATGAATATAACACATTGTGCTATGTGTTATCACCACTTCTTTTATGTTACCTAATCCAATAATGAATGCAGCTACATGATACTCTCGAAAAATATTTGGTAGCGTTTTGTCATTGCTACTAAACCCTTGATCATGGAGTAGATCAAAACTATTAAAAGAGGAGTAATCCCTTACCATTATTCCTTTTTGTTGTTGTTCATGATGTTGGGCATCACTACCTAAATCCTTTGCACTAGTAACTATGTCTGGTGGTGCCCATGATACAAGATTTGTTGGATTTTCTTCCCCATGCCTCTTAGTGTTTTCCATTGCCTGTTGTTGCTCACTTTCTTCCATCTACTATAAATTGTGTGTCATTGTTTGATAGTGATTATCTTTATTATTCTCTCTGCTTCTTGGTTTTTTCCCTGTCTTGATGTTGTCCATTTTCTTCCTTATTCTATAAATTGCCATCCATTATTTGATCATGATATCCTTTACTATCTTCTCTTTGCCTCTTATTTTTTAGGTGATCTTCCATGGCAGTAATCAATTCATTGATATTTCTTCGCTTAGATTTTCTCAACCACAGGGTTTTAGTTCCACTAGGTTTTAGTCCCTGGGTTCAAAACTAGAACTCGCCTTTCCCAAGTTCTCAAATAAAACAAAAATAGATAGATAAACTCAGGATGCCCCCAATCCTTAGCTCTTATCCCCTTTTAAAGGCTGGATGGACTCTCTAGAAGCCTTATTTTATTATTTTACTCGAAAAATGAAGGTAAATACCATGGTTCTCATACCATGGGCAAACACCACCTTAAATACCATGGGAAGATTTTGTCCACTTTGACCATATCAAGAAGAGAGAATATTTCAACCTCAGCAGGGGTTGTTACAAAATTTGCACTATTTCTTGTAACCATGAACTAAAAACATTGATCTGGGGTACTTACCATCATCACCTGCAAATATACACTAGTGTGATATAATCAAAACTCGCCACATGGACATATGTGGCACAATAAGTGAGTCTATTTAATGACTATGTAATCAAAGAAGAGGATAAGTACAACAACAACTTGGTCAAAGCGAACATAACCAATTTGATAGGTCTAGATATTTTACATTTTGGAAGGTTTTTAGGTATATTGGTTAAATTGTCTTAAATAAGGTAGCTATTTCTTACATTTTGGAAGGCTTGTTGGTATATAGTTGGGTTTAAATTGTGTAAAATCCTACAGTTATTCCTTGGAATCATAAGTTTTCAGTCTATATCCCCAGAAAAATTACCTAAATAACTACATCATAACTGAGTCCAACAACTCAGAATGAGTGGTCAACAAGACTAAGTAATAGCTACATGTAAAAGGATATTTGGTTGAACACAAGTGTGCTCTCCAGGAATCCTCGTTGGTAATTTTCTAATACATTGACACATACTCCAATATAATTCCACGTAAAAAATCTTAGATCCCAATGTATATGAATCTATTGTGAGAGAATATGTCATGGACGTAAGTGTTCCCCCTAGAATGCTCCTTGTGGTATAGGCCCATGTTGCTCAGTCTTTATCATTGTCCAATACATCGACGCATATTCCAATATGCCATGTAAAATGGCATGCATCCCAATGCATATAAATCTATTTGTGTGAGGATATCTCAATGAATGCAACTGTGCCCTCCAAGAATGCTCTTTCATATACACGTTCTTGACTAGGAGTCTCTCATATTGTCCAATATATTGTCGCATATTCTAATATGTCATGTAAAATGGCATAGATCCTTGGATTAGAGGAAATTTCAACTGAAAAATAGCCACCCAAGAAAAAATTAGTAAATTAATAAAATAATGCCATGTACACAATTTTTTAATATATAATTTTTATTATGTTACTTTTGTCAAGATTTAATAAAAATTAAATTAAAATGGTAAATTTAAAATCTAAATTTAACTTTAAATTATCCAAATTTAAATTAAAAAAATAATTTAAAATTTAAATTACTCAAATAAACATCATTTTTATCAAAATAAGAGTATACATATTTTATAGTAAAATTAATTTATTAACACAATCTTTAATAAAATTTAAGTTAAAAGAGTAAACTTAAAATTTAAGTTACTGAGATAAAATTCACTTTTATCAAAATAGCCTTATATATATTTTATATTTAAATTAATTTATTAACACAAGCTTTAATAAAATTTAAATTAAAAAAGTGAATTTAAATTACACAAATAAATGCACTTTTATCAAAATAATTGTATGTATATATATATATATATAATATAATATATATATATATATATATATAATATATATATATATATATTTTATATTTAAATTAATTTTTTGACACAAGATTTAATAAAGTTTAAATTAAAGAAGTAAATTTAAAATTTAAAATAGTTACCGTTCATTAAAAACACACTCCACTCATATTTTACCCTTCCTTAAAAACATTCTAGATATTATAATTGTTACAGAATAAGATATTAATTTTATTTTTAATATTTAATGTAGTTTTGAGTCACTTGGGCACCATTCAAACTTAAGGTAGGTAAATTATATTATTAAAAAAATTGTCTATGCCTAGTCACACCTGTATCTCTTTTGAATTTTAAAGGATTTTGATTGCCTTACACATTATGACATGGAAATTCAATGTTAATTATTTAAAATCAAATTTACTCGAATTGAATGTAAGAAAGTATGCCCTCCAAAAATGTTTTTTCAGTACAGTCCCTTAATTTGGAGCCTATATCATTGTCCAATACATTGACACATATTCCAATATACCATTTAAAATGACACATCACAATGTATATAAATATATTTGTGAGAGGATATGTCCGTAAAAAGAGGTGTACCCTCCAAGAATGCTACTTAGGATACGCCCCCATGATGTGGAGTATGTATCATTCACCAATATATTGACACATATTGCAATATGCCATGTAAAATGAAATATATCCCAATGTATATAAATCTATTTCTATGTACATACAAATATTCTAAGGTTGCACTACATATATCAATGCAGTGTCATGGCAAGTACACCAATCTCAAGGTATGTTACATGCTATTTGGAACTCACTCACAAGGAGTCAATGTCGGACTAACACGTGAGACTAACACCTAGAGTGGCTAGTCCAACCAATTTATAAGTAATTAAGTTATGCATAAGAAGTGATCTATTAATGGTCAAATAATATATAAATATATATATATATCGTTTAAGAAAGCTGCAAATTAATGGAAATTGTGGCATGATTTTGGTAAAATGTAGCTAACGTTTTTGAAAATCCGAGTCCTAGCTGCCAATCTTGAAGATTTTTTTTCGCCTAGGAGATTTTGATGGTGTTGAATCCATTTCCACCATAAGAACAAGATTCAAACCACACTCACATTTTTAAGAAAAAAATGGTAGGATTCCTCAAGTTTTGACTTTCATGCAAAATCTTAAGCCTCTACGCACAACACTTATATATAGATTAGCTTATATAAAATCTTATAATAAATATTTTTTTTCCGAGGAAGGTAGTGCACGTAGTAAGAGGCACTCGCAAGGAAAATTGTGGTGTTTTCTAGAGGAGATCGGGATTGGGATGTGGGAGCCTGCTCATCAAAACTATGCAGATCTTGGAGGAATTCAAGCAGGACATGGCCATATAGTTTCCGGCCTGAGTGGGTTCCCGGGCAGATGGTGGACTCTCAATGAAATGTGTTGAGTATTCAAGAGGAGTGGAGAAGAGTCTAGCAGGGGGATTGTCTCACAAACTGCACAATTTCCTAGGACAGTGTAGCGATTGACAGCAGGTGCTCAACCCTAATGTATGTGAACTTTCTTCAGGAAGTGCAAGAAAGACAACTACTACAAGGTTGGATAGATGAGTGCAGCCCTCGGTCAGTGCTCAAGTGAGATTCTCTAGTTGACCAATGAGTGGCTTGATGGACAAGCTTGCGGGGAGCACAGACTGAAATGGCTTCTTGGGCAACTTTTGCGTTGTTCTCGGTGATAGTCAACAGGGATGATTCTGGAATTTTGCAGTGGAAATTACCTGGAGGGAAGCCTCAAACTTTTCATAGTTCTTGGAAACAGTGCTTGGTCACTAAGGGCTGAGACTGCGGAGTGCATCTCAGTTGAGGTCTAACTGATGGAAGCTAGTCTCGTTGATATATATTTAGAAAAATGGTTAAGTGTGTGAGTGATTAAAACTGTGTATACATGACCTTACGAACACACACTCAACATGAATTGACACCAAGAGACCTCAAACCACAAGACAACATATGATCAGTGTGACTCACTAAAGGGTGAGAAGGACAAGTGCAACACTTGAGATAGATCACTAAACGACTGTGACGACACTTGTGCGACTTTGTTTATAGCTTTGTGTGTGAGTGCAACAAATGTTTACATAGCGAACACAATTCGTGCATACAGAGACAGACCTGTAACATAGCCAGAACAAGGCCGCAACCATGACATTCCAACCAACATGTTAAAAGATGACCGGTGATCGGTCAAGCAAAGAGGGTCTAAAGACTCAAGAAGAGATCACGGGCTGAAACTGAGTGTTTGCAATCATCAAGGAAAAACCAAGGAAGGCTTTGAAAATGGATGCAAGCAAAAATTTTGGAGGGTGTTGTAGTCGCTACAACACTTGGCGATACATTGGTCGAATACTGGCTTCTTTGTTTCAGTTCATTGATAGCAGAGTGTATTGGTCTATCAAGGAGTATTGAATTGTTGTGTGGGTTACCTTGGTTTCCACACTTAACCCATGGAAAAACATGGTTCACATTTTTCCAACTCAATCAAGAACAACAACAAGTTTCAACTTGATCATAGTGTTTCAAAGTCAGGGAGGGTAGTTTAGCTCACGAGTCGAAAATTTTCGAAGTATAAGTTTTCATCTTTGGTGTTGCTCCACTACGAGTAGGCATTGACAGTATCCATGCAGAGTCATGCAGGAACACATGCATTGCTCCCCTGCCAACGAGCCTTGTTAGTACCCCGTTGGAGTTGCATGCTTCATCTGTTTGCGCTAGAAGCCTTCCTCTTCTTTTGCCTTTTTATTTTTGAAAAGAGGATTGTGCATAGGCACTTATTTATTTTTTGCAGTGGAAGAGGGATCCAGATTTATTAAGAACAAAAGAGGTTTTTCCTTCAAAGAAGCATGTAAGTCCTCTCATTTAGATTTTCTCATTTGGATTTTCCCCTTAAAAATTTCAAAACCATCAAGAATATTACAAATTTCCTTATTTCCAAGAAGAAATAATCTTAAACTCAATTTCAGCAGATAACTGAATGCATGGCTTTGCAGAAATACAGATTTTCTCATAATCTCAGGTTTGTCTAAAACTTCTCCAATTCAATTTGTTCTGTTAATTAAAATAAAAATAAAAATAAAAATAAAAATGACAAAATACAATCTCAGTCCTAATAATAAACTACAATAAAACATTAGAAACTTTAGCTCAAAAATAAATTAGATGTGATTTTCAGGAAAAAGTTATCTTCTAAAAAGTTATCTTGTATTTATGAGATGATATGTTCATGAAAGGAAGTGTGCCCTCCAAGAATGATCTTTCGTGCACACCCACTTTGTCATATTCAAATAAATTGGCACATATCCCAATATGCCATGTAAAATGGCATAGATCCTAATGTATATAAATTTATTGGGGAGGCCACAATTTATCCTAAAAAATAACTAAATTTATACCATGATTTTCAAAATATGGAATGACATTTTCCAAATTTTCCAAACCTTCTAGATTTGGGTGTCCAAGAGGTTATTGATGATGTTGAATCCATTTCCACCAACTATCATATTATTTTAAATTTTTTTTCTTGAACCTATTTTCACCGAATCCCATATTTCTTAAAAGATTTCTTCACTTTGGTTGAAATTGTAGGTTGATACATATTCCAATATATCACGTAAAATAACATAGTTAAAAACGTATATTAATCTATTTGTTAGAGGATATTTCCATGAACTCAAATTTTCCCTCAATGAATGCTCATTAAGAACAAACCCACTAAGTGGAGGTCCAATACATTAATACATATTCCAATTTTCCATTTAAAATGACATAGAGCGAAATATATATGATTCTATTTGTGAGAAGACATCTCAATGAATGCAAGTGTGCCCTCCAAAAGTGCTCCTTAGTGTACACATTCTTGACCCAGAGTCTCTCACATTGTCGAATATATTGGCACATATTCTAATATGTCATGTAAAAATGCATGGATCCAAGGATTGGAGGAAATTTCAACTAAAAAATAACCACCTAAGAAAAAATTAAAAAATTAATAAAATAATGTAGTGTAGACAAATTTTTAATATATCATTTTTATTATTTTACTTTACCCAAATAAATGTCACATTTTTCAAAATAAGTGTAACATATTTTATATTTAAATTAATGTATTAGCAAAAGATTTAATAAAATTTAAATTAAAAAGGTAAATTTAAAATTTAAATTTAACTTTAAATTACTCAAATTTAAATTAAAAAAATAAATCTAGAATTTAAATTACTCAAATAAACATGAGGTTTATCAAAATAACTGTATATATATATTTTATATTTAGATTAATTTATTAACACAAGATTTAATAAAAGTTAAATTAAAAAAATAAACTTAAAATTTAAATTTAAATTACACAAATAAATGTACTTTTATCAAAATAACACATTGACACAAAATTTATTTTCATATTGACACAATCTTTCTCACAATCCAACATTTACCATGGTTAATTTTCATATTGATGCAATCTTTGTCACAATGGGAAGTTGGTCCATGGTTGACCATGGTTGATTTTCATAGTGAGAGAATCTTTGTCACAATGTGGCAATGGACCCTGGTTGACGATGGATGAACATGGTTGTCACAATGTGACATTGGAGAAAGAGACAATCTTTGTCACAATGTCACCATGATGATTGACCATGCTTTACCATGATTGGCCATAGTTAAGGGTGTTTGACAATTTTTGAGTATGGTGGAACATGAGTTTTTTTTTATATTGAGATAGTCTTTGTTACAATGTAACATTCGACCATGGTTGACCATGATTATAAACCCAACAGATTTCTATTAAACCATAGGACTCATATTATAAACCCTTGGAATATGAACCATTACATTAATAAACCTAAGGGATTGATATTATAAAACAAAGGGATTAATATTATAAACTCAAGGTATATAAACCATAAGATAAATATTATAAACCCAAAAATAAACATGGTTGATCATGATTGATTTTCATATTCACACAATCTTTGTCACAATGCGATGTTGTACCATGGTTTACCATGATTTATTTTCATATTGAGACAATCTTTGTCACAATGCCACCATGATTGATTTTCATATTGAGACAATATTTGTCACAATACAATGCTCAACCATGGTTGACCATGGATGACAATGGTTGTTACAATGTGACATTGGAGAAAGACATAATCCTTGTCACAATGTGACCATAATTATTGTAGAGTTCCATAACTATTTTGTTTTTACACCCTTTTTCCTCCATTTTCCTCTTTTTCATCATCATTATCAACTCAATAAAGGCAATAAATCATAGATTTTGATAAGCTAAAATCTCTTACATGCCTTATTTTTCATATTTGTTAATGTTCCTTATTGTTATGTTAAAGATTGCATTAGCTACAGAATTAACATGACTCTGCACCTATTTTATAATATGTAGCTACCTCCATGATTCACGGAGTTTTAGTATGCTAATGAAGCAACTAAGCACATGGGTAGTTGAGGATCGATCCCCTCATGGATCTTCTCCTATTCACTCGATCCAATTCACCCAAGGAATCACATAGTGGCACGGTCAAAGACACAAGTGAAACACATAGCAAAAAAAGTCTCAGTACATCACGTTTCTTTGATTTGCTTTCCAAATAGAAAACTGATGAAATTATGTTTTTCTATTTAGTTTCAAATTTGAATAAGGATTGAACAAAAGAACTGTAGGCATAGAAGTCTCAAATTGTTGAGGAAGGATTTCATATAAATATCTAACCTCTGTAAATGATAGTAGGGAGGAAGTGATAGTTAATTGCTAAAGAATTGTGAAATAAAACTTTGTTCTTGTATTAATTTGAACTTATCTTTATGTGATCCAATGTGTATGTGTTACACAGTAATTTGTCACTCTCATGTCACTCCCCATTCCTAATCTCGAAGAACCCTAGTAGTGACTACTCTCTTATACTTTCACCATGAAACTCATGCTCTTGCATCCCTTAAAGTTTGAAGAAACAAGTCCCCACTCCATTGAGAACATTTCCAAAGAATCCTTCTTAAAACGGAGTTTTCAAGATCAACACTCTTTTTGAGTGTCTCACCCGCACCGATGGCAGATTTTTACCCTATGACCCGTGCCAATCAGTGCTACTGCTAGCCCAGTACCCATGTCGGTCTACTTCTGGGAATTTTTATAAAAGGAAACAGAGTTTCATGTCTAGAAACTTCTAGTGGCGATGTGTTGGATGTTCGTTGAGCTCGATAGAGCTGAGAAGGTCTATTTGGACTTTTTTCCCCATTAAAGATGGAAAAAACCAAAGAGATAATCCCTCTCCCATCATAAGAGGAACCATCTCACCAACATCAAAGCTATATAAACTCCTCCTTTTCCAAGTTGAACTGGTCTTTTTGGAGCTCGAATAACCAGCAAGATATCTATAGTTTGTTTTCCTTCTAGTTTAACTGTGTAAATGGAGAATAGTGTGTTTGGTTTGGTTTGGAACTAAAAGGAAGAAACCTTAAACTTCCATTGTTGAGGCTAACCATGAGATACTAGAAGTGGTGTTGGAACCGGGATACATCGGAGGAGACCTGCAATTTCAAGGCTTTGGTTGTACCTCTTTCTAAGATTTATGTGAATACAACTAATGATTTATTTCCTACATTGATTGTCATATTACATTTTATGGCTTAATATTCCTTGACTTTTTAATTGAATTGAATGCAATTGTATGCTATTACGTTTGTTGTTGTCTCTTTTGCACTTGTTTTAGGTATTTGAAGGAGAATAACAAAAATAACCTGGAGCAAAGGAGTGAGGCCACCATCAAGTGGATTATCTTTCTAAGAGGTAGGCCCTCTTATTTGATTCTAGTTTAAGGAAGTTTTCAATAGGTTGTTGTGTTTGCAGTTAGACCCACTCTAGGGCTAGAGGGATCACCTTTGTCCGGAGAGGAGATTAACCTACTCCACAAATTAGTGACTCTATTATGATCCATCCCTCTCTTTTCATTGTTTTTCATTTCATGGTTTGTGTTAACTTTTGTTGTAGCACCCTTTCCCTTTGGTTTTCTGTTTACTCCTTTGGTTCTGAAACTTGAAGTGACAAGTCTGGTTTTGATATTTGGAATTTGAATTTTTTTTTGTTGAAATCCTTGATCAACGTGTTTTATTTTCTGAGAGTCGCACCGACTAGTGTGAATTTCTCTAAAAAAGTCGCGTAGTACCCCCTTGTGGCACTTGTTGTCAGTTATACAATCACGCTGATCGTGTAAGTGAAGATCAAGATTTCTCCTAAATCATAACTAGTGTTTCTTGCTCTCATAATTTCTGCCTCTTAGTATGTTTGCCTTTGTTCTCCCTAGCTAGAAAGCTTCATTAGCTTCTTGTGTGTGCTTGTTTGGTTTAAGATTTCCTTACTTGATTTTTGAGTTTTTGGATGGTTTGTGACCCTATGGAATCTAGGTCATTGTCCATTGAGTTGTTTGCGTGCTCAGAAAATCAAGTGGTTGGTTAACTGCTCCATGCATTTTGTTTTCTAGTTTTTTTTATTGCTTTGGTATTAGGATATTATGACACATAGGAAATATTTAAGTATAACTTGGTCTAGTGCAGAGTTAGGTAAAGTGTGTTTCTTTACAATGTAATTTTGTAACTTACAATCCAACGATCATGATATGTAGTGATCCGACAATTCATTCTCTCCTCGATATTACCGACACTTGATCTGTGGCTTAACACCCGATTGGTCCATGATCTTTATTTAAAGAGCATGGAGGGTCATTTGTAGGGTAACCATTCATGAGAGAAGCTTATGTAAATTTTCATTCTTTTATTAATGAATTACGTGAAGTGGTCGCGTTGGCTCAGGTTGTGGACTGTTTCCCTCTTTGAGGGTTTTAACCACATAAACAATATTGGTGTATTGATCTGTTATATCTTTGTGAGCGGTGTCCTTTTGTGTTCTATCTCATGAACTTACCTTATAAATTCCTACATGGAATCAAAGCTATTTGAGGGCGACATCCGTTGGTGATCCAAATCTGAAGCCGGTAGAACTGCATTCGACTGTCGTTTCCTATACCTACTATTTCTGACTGCTTTCGGGTGGAGAGGACTACTCTATTGTGTTAGGTTCTAGTGAGGAACCCCTTTCGTTTCACGTGAAAAGCTTTCTGGTAGCCCTAGCTACGTCATTTTTAAGATGTGGAGGTATACAGTTTTTATTTGCAGTTTCTAGTTATTTTCTCTCTATTTATTTCAGTTTATTTAGCTCTTTGTTTTTTATTACTGGATCTATACCTTTCATTTCTGTGTGTGCTCTTTGCCCCGCGACCCTATGAGATCTTGGCAAATCAAAAACAAAGAGGATGGGTTTTTCTCCTGCGTATGCTCTTTTTTGCCATGCCATAGTGTGATCTCGAAAAATTAGAAACATCGAGGAAAATATTTAGTTTTTGGCTAAAGCTAACTTCAAGCTGCAAGGTTTGTTTTTTTTTTATGTTTGTGTTGGGTTTTGTGTTTTTTTTTTTTTGCAGGGAAAAAATAGCTTTCTGAAGTAAGCATGCATCCCAAAGCTTCAATGACTAAAAAAATTACCCCCTTCCTCTTTTCCAAAAATTATTAACCTTTCAATCTAGCTGACTTGGTCCAAAGCTACTTTATGAGAATAGAGGTCTTGAGTTCACGTCTTTCTTGGTCCAAAGGTACTTTATTAGATTAAGTTTGGAAAGAGGGCAGATTTTTTTTAATATAACATTATCATTCATTTTTGCACATTCCCGCACTTCATCGGCATCTTCAACAATGTTTCTTCAAAAAACCATAACTTCTTCTTCCGAAAGCCATTTTCAGAGCCTTTTTTTTTAATCAGCCTATTTTTTGGAGATCTTTCCATTGGAACACTTATTTTCAACATATACAACTTCATTTTCTATTAAAAATGGAAATTCCATGTTAACTTATTCTTGACATCACCAACGACTTACAATGGTGGTCCTACATTGTGGAGTTACTTAAAACTAAAGGTCTTTACCGAATAGCCTCAGGCCAACTAACCAAACCGAAGGATGAAGATAAGGCAGCAAAATGGGAAAATAGGAAAGATCAAGCACATGGGTTAATAGGGATGTCTATTTCTCCAAACCTTAGATTCCATATCGCAGAACTTGATACTCCTGATGAAGCAATGAAACAAATCACTGAAGATTTTGGAATTGAAAATGAACTTAGGGCCCATCAACTCGAAAATGAGTTGCTTACATTGGACCCAAATAATTTTCCTTCCATTGAATATTTTATGTCCAAGTTCAAGACCCTTAGACTTCTCTTGGAAGGTCTTAAGGTTAAGAAAGAAGATGGTAACCTTATCTATTCCATTCTTACTAAGTTGGGACCAGCCTACTCTGTGTTTGTTTCCACCTTCCATTCTATAAGAGAAACCTTCATTTCTCAAGGACAAGTCTACAAATCCCCTTCCTTTGATTCCTTTTGTGATTCTTTAATAAGAGAACAAGAGAAACTCTTACATCTTGGTCTTCTTAATCTTGGAAACTCTTCTAAGAAAGCCTTAATTGTTCAGCAACAACCAAATTCAAAGAATCCTAAGAAGTTGCGTCCTAAAAGGAATGGTCCTAAACTAAACAAGGGTCCTAAGCAATTCGAGTCTCAAAATGAAAAATCATTTCCACAAAATGATAAGGCAAATAAAAACAAAGTGAAGAAGACTGATAGACATTGCCGCTTTTGTAATCTAGATGGCCACTTCAAATCTGAATGCTTTAAGAAGATGGAAGCCTTAGAAGTAGCAATGAAGAATCATAACATCCATTTGGAGCACTCTTCAACTTCAACTTCATCTTGAGGAATAGGACTTTCTGTATGTGGCAGTCCAGCATCTCAGTCTGGCTATGCACTAAATGTATCTTCTTCTTCTTCTCATTCTCATGAGTGGCTCATTGATTCTGGAGCTTCTTATCACATGGCCAAAAACAAATACATGTTTTCTTCTTTAAATGATTGTAACACCAAAAATATATATGTTGGTGATGATAGATCTCTTAGTGTTGTAGTAACTGGAACTGTTCATATAGAAAATGGTCAATTTAATGATGTATTATGTGTTCCAACCTTATCTTGCAACCTTCTATCTGTATATTAGATAACTCATTCAGGTGAAGGTAAAATCACTGAATTTTGACCTCACGATGTTGTAATTAAGGACCTAAGAGATCCTAGATAGATTTTAGCTTCTAGTATTGCTGATGATTCTATAATATTGTATAAGTTTAACAACTTAGGGTCAAAATCTTCCCTCGGTATTTGTTGCTCATAATGATGAAGTCATCAAACTTTGGCATGAGTGATTTGGTCACTTAAACTATTGCTTCCTTCAGAATCTATGTAAATAAAATATGGTGACAGGTCTTCCAATGGTATCTCACAGAGATGGTGTTTTTTCCGGATGTGAACTCAGAAAACATCATCGAGATAGTTTTGAAAAACGTGCCTCTTAGCACACTTGAACCCCTTTATAGCTTGTGCATAGTGATTTATGTGGTCCACTTCTAGTTGTTTCATTCTTTGGCTACAAGTATTTCTTAACTTCCATTGATGATTTCTTGAGATGCACCTGGGTATACTTCTTAAAACTCAAGAGTGAAGTATTTAACATGTTTTTGGCCTTTAAGGACTTTGTTGAAAAACAATTTGGACATCAAATTCTTAAGCTAAGATCTGATAACGGCAGAGAATATGTTAACAACAAATTCATCAAATTTTGCGCTAAAAATAGAATTCAAATGCAACATATTGTTCCATATACTCCACAAAAAAATGGTGTAGCTAAAAGGAAGAATCACACCTTAAAGGAAATGGCTAATTGTATGCTTCAATCTAATTAACTTAGTCTTAATTTTTGCGCAGAAGAAATTAACTATGGAAATTACATAATAAATCACACTCCTACTAAGGTTTTAAAGAATATCACTCGAGAAAAAGCATGGAGCTCAATTAAACTAGATGTAAGTCACTTTCGTGTTTTTGGAAGTGAAGCATGGGCCCATCTTCCATTTGAGAAACATAAAGCTTTAGAACCTAAGAGTGAAAAATGTGCTTTTGTTGGATATTCTAAACATGTCAAAAGATATATACTTATTCCACTTAAGTCCAAAAATGTTATCATTAGAAGAGATGTAAAGTTTCCTGAAAATATATTGGCCTATGAGCCTAGTTCGGCGGATGTGCCATCTCTCTCTATCTCTTCTTCTTTTGAAAATATTTCTTCTTCAGATGATGAAAGTGAGGATGACAATCCTCCCCAACCTTCTAGGGATCCTTCTTCAGCTCCTCAGCTTCCAAAATGGGTCCTTGCTACTTGGGATGCAACAAGCACTCTTACCAGCGATCCTATAAATCAACGATCTACACATTCTTAGTTCGATAGAACCTCTTCTTTACTGGCTCAAGCTTTAGCGAATTATGATCCTGACACCTTTGGAGAAGCTTCAGGCCATTCAAATTGGGATGCAACTATGCATGAAGAATATCGTTCATTATTGGAAAATGATACATGGGATCTTGTTCCTTTACCAAAGGGACGAAAACTTGTTAGATGCAAATGGGTTTACAGAACCAAGTATGGACGAGACATGATAGTTGATAAACATAAAGCTCATCTTGTTGCTAAGGGGATTTCACAAGTTTAAGGCATTGACTATACTGAAACCTTTTCCTTTGTTGCCAAAATGAACTCTATCCGCCTTGTTCTTTCCCTTGTTGTGTATTTCAAATGGGAAGTCTATCAGATGGATGTTAAATCTTCCTTCTTGCATAGGCACTTGCATGAAGAAATCTACATGGAACAACCTACTCGATTTATACAAACAAACTACAGCCTTGTATGTCGGCTTAAGAAATCTCTTCTTGGGCTTGGTATGCCGAAATGGATAGCTTTCTTTTAGAAATTGGCTTTTCTAGGTGTCATTCTGACAATACTCTCTACACCAGGAAAATGGGCAAGTCCCTTATCATTCTTGTTCTTTATTTTGATGAACTTATCCTCACTCGTAGTGATCCCAACCTTATAAACCATGTGAAATCCAACCTTAAAAAGAAGTTTGAAATGATAGACTTAGGACACTTGCATTATTTTCTTGGCATTTTGCAATATAAGGAAGGTATTTCCCTTTCCCAGTCCAAGTATGCCTGTGATCTTCTATTCCATTTTCACATGGAAGACTATAAGCGATACCCTTCTCCCTTTTAGTCTGGAGCCAAATTCTTAGTCACTTGTACTTCCCCTGAAGTTGATGCTACCTTATACTATCAACTTGTAGGAAAACTTTTGTATCTGACCCATAATCATATTGACCTTTCCTTTGTTGTTGGCCTTATTGCTCGGTTTATGAAAAACCCTCATGAAAGTCACTGGAAAGAAGCTAAAAGAATACTTCATTATGTTTGAGGTATAGTCTAGTTTGGGATTCATTACAGTGCAGAAGAATCTCCTCTATTGCTTGGTTTCACGGGTTCTGATTGGGTTGGTGACCTTGATGATCAGAAGTCTCTTGCAGGTTGTGTGTTCACTCTTGGTTCAGGACACATTACATGGGCTTGCAAGAAACAAAGTGTCATTTCTCTTTCCTCAGCAAAAGTAGAGTATCATGCGGCTGTAGAAGCTTGTAAGGAAGCCCTATGGCTTTGTCAAATCCTGTTAGAGTTTGGCTTTCAGAAATAGCATCCGACTACATTTTAGTGTGATAATCAAAGTGCCATTCAACCATGCAAAGATCCAATCCAAGATCAGTGTAGCAAACACATTGAAGTGCACATGCACTTCATTAAAAAGCTCATTCATGACCATGTTCTTGAAGTGCAATATTGTTCAATAGATGATCAAGTTGCAGAAATATTTACAAAGGCTCTCACAGAGGTGAAGTTTACTAAACTTTGATTTATGGTTGGAGTTCAGGAAGTTGTCACTAAGGGGGGATAGGCTCTAGTGCTTCCTTCCTTCTCCTATTGTGTCATATTTGTACATCCTTCAATCCCATCCCAAGTTGTTCTTAAGGGGGGATGTTTGGATATTCTGGCACATGGGAAATAGTTAAGTATAACTTCGTCTAGTGTAGAGTTAGATAAAGTGTGTTTCTTTACTATGTACTTTTGTAACTTACAATCCGACGGTCACGATATGTAGTGATCTGATGGTTCATTCTCTCCTCGGTATTATCGACACTTGATTCATGGCTTTACACTGATTGGTCCATGATATCTATTTAAAGAGGATGGAGGGTCATTTGTAGGGGTTACCCTTCATGAGAGAAGATTATGTAAATTTTCATTATTTTATTAATAAATTTCCTGAAGTGGCCATGTTGGGTCAGCCCATGGATTGTTTCCCTGTTTGAGGGTTTTAACCACGTCAACATTACTAGTGTATTGATCTGTGATCTGATTGTAAGCGGCGTCCTTTGGTGTTCTGTCTGAGGAACTTACCATGTAAATTTTGTAGGAATATACAGGGTAAGTTCCTCAGACAGAACACCAGAAGGACACCGCTCACAAACAGATCACAGATCAATACACCAGTATTTTGACGTGGTTAAAACCCTCAGAGAGGGAAACAGTCCACGGCCTGCGCCAACGTGGCTACTACAGGCAATTTATTAATAAAAGAATGAAAATTTACATAAGCTTCTCTCATGCACGGTTAACCTACAAATGACCCTCAATGCGCTTTAAATAGAATTCATGGACCAATCGGGTGTCAAGCCACGGATCAAGTGTCGGTAATACCGAGGAGAGAATGAACCGTCGGATCACTACATATCGTGACCGTGGGATTGTAAGCTACAAAATGTACAACGGTAAAGAAACACACTTTACCTAACTCTATACCTAA
>APFE031514026.1:0-18706 GCA_000404065.3 Pinus taeda | reverse complement strand
CCTGTGTGTCAAAAAGGTGGCAGAAAGTCATTTTTTGCTTGTTTTTTGACCTTCTGGAGGCTCAAAACTTAATGAAATCTCTTGGTAATCGCTGAGCAAGTGTATTTTTGCATGAAAAATCCAAAAATGCTGAGTTTTCATGAAAAGGAGTTTCCCATCTTCAGGGTAGCGCGCGGCGCGCTACGCGTTGGGGAAGAAAACATGTTTTTTGCCCAAAAATTCACAAATGACCAAAAGTGCTCAAATTTTTTTGAAATTTGTGTAGAAGGTAAGTCATTTAGCACCATGCTCCTTCAAGGAAGCCTCAGCCTCCGGTGTTGACTCACGGTCATCACTTTGCTCATAATCTGTTTCGGTTTCTGACATGGTTTCAAGAGCAAAATGGCTGAAATGTACTGCTGCTTCTGCTCAAATGACCTGTTGTTTTGACTGTTTGAATGCTGCTCCAAGGGGACAAAAAACACAAGGGGGATGATAGGGAGGGGGACTTTGAGGGGACTTAGGGAAAATATATATAAAAGGGAATTTAGGGAAGGAATCATGGCACATACATCATCACATCATCATAATTTGTAGGGGTTTGATAGGAGGTAGGGTTTAGGGAGATTTTATTGAATTTTAGGGATAGGTAGGGTTTTAGGGCTTTTGATTTTTTTTTGTTAGGGAGATTAGGTAAAAATGACAAGGGAGGGGATAATGGGAATTTGGGGAAATGAGGGAGTGAAAAAGGACGACCTTGGGCAGCAAATGTAAAACCATAGCTCACATGCATTTTTTTTTTTTTAAACATAATACATATGAATTTTCCATTTCACCTTGATGGCATTTGACACATTTTCACGCTCATGTTATCTTTACAAAGCAAGAACTTCAATGATTTGAGGCCTACCTGAAGAAATTGAAGAGGAAGAAGTTGATTTGTGGCTCACTGGCAAATTTCTGAAGGTGGACACCCAACGCGTAGCGCGCGGGCTCTGGAGCGTAGCGCGCACCCAACGCGTAGCGCGCGGGCTCTGGAGCGTAGCGCGCACCCAATGTGTAGCGCCCGACCAATTTTGCACTGCAGAGACTGCCCTGACGCATAGCGCGCGCCCAACGCGTAGCGCGCAGGCCCTGATGCGTAGCGCGCAGTTGCAGTCACCAAATTCACCCAGTTTCACACTAAATCGCATTTCACACTTGCTCTTGGAGTCTTGGAGGCAAAAGAATTACAAAATGAGGAGAGAGGGGCTTTTATACGCTTGATTTAAATTTATTTCCCCTCAAACCCACTTTATAATTTTTATGTAATGACACTCTTTAAAACTAATTGCTGCTGACTTGTGGTTTCCTTTTTGTCATGAAATTGGTTGAAATGATGCTTTTTCTTGAAATTTTTTGCAGGGATAGCTTCTGAGGAGTCTTGGCAAAAGAGACCAAGGCCGCATGCCGACTTATGGAGAATTTGAATTTTTTACAAATTTTTACAAAAATGAGAAAATGACCTTGCCTTCAAAAACAGATTTTTTGAACTCAAGGTCAAAATTAGCTATACAATATGAAATAATCTGAAGTGATGCTTTGATGGACATCCCTCTGGCCTGCTGGGCATTTATTGACCTCATAAGATATGACCTCAAAAGACAAAATTGGACTAAACCCTAGACCTAGGACCTTGATTTCAAGACAAGACCAATGACCCTGTAAGGAATTTATTGACTGAAACAAACTTAATCCAACAGTGCCAAGAGGGGAATAAAAGACACAAGCTCCTCCATCAGGGTTATGGCATGCCTAATGGAATGCAATAAGATGACGCTGATGAGACACCTACTTATGCAAATGGAAAGAGCTTTTATCGCCGATGGAGGGCTACTAGACCGACTCTAACAGATTCCTTCTAGAAAAAATGTTTCATTAGTGGCCTCAAGGAGGATATTTGAGCACGTGTTAGAATGCAACATCCTACTACATGGATAAAAGCAACCGAGAGCGCCCTATAAAATTAAATTTTGATTAATGCATAAATAAAAAAATCCAACATTCATTCCTCACACTCATCCACCCCAAGGTAATTCAACAAGCAAAATTTTTAGTGTAATGCTTAACATTCATACTTAACTCTCATTGTATGTAGTGTAATGACCTACTTAATCTTATCATGTAAATTTTTATTAGTGTTTAATTTACTTGAAAATATTGACTTATAATTATCAAGAAATATTGGTATATACCTACATTTGTGAAACTATACTTTTATTTTACTGATATAAATTTTATTATTGTTATTATTCAATTCCCAACTTGTCTTCTCAAATTTAATTTTGGATAGGATATGGTCTCCTCCCAATTAATTTCCAAATTAAATATCCATATCCCAAGGTGTTTTTTCAAATCTAGTTTTGAGAAGATATGGTCTTCTCCAATTAATTTCCAAATTAAATATCCATATCTCAAGGTGTCTTCTCAAATCTACTTGGGAGAAGATATGGTCTTCTCCAATTTAATTCTGAATTAAGTTTCCATATTTAATTCCAAAAATATCTTCTCAAATCTACTTTGAACAAGATATGTTAAGAAAAGTCAAGGATACTAAATGAAAGGATGAGGGGGTAGTCATGACATTAATGATAGGTGGTTGAGGTGGATGAGAGGAAGAGATATAAAAGGGGAAATATGATGAGAGGAGAGGGGGGAGAATCCTTGGTCTTGGTTTTGGTTTAGAGGATTTTGTTTTGGGGAGGAATGTGGAGAAAGAGAAAGGAGGGAACGGAGAGATAAATGAGAGAATACAAACTTGGATCGGGGAGTGTTTGTTTAACTTGGACACACTACATTTGGTTGGACTTAGGCTTGGAGGGCTAGGGAACCTATGGAGGTTCTTTGGGCTAGGAAATCATTCTTAGTTGGCTAGGAGGAAAATTTAGTTGGGTAGTCGAGGAGAGCATTTGACAATACTTATACCAAGATTACGTTGGGAGCTAAAAGACCGCATAAGTCGGAGCAGTGATAGAAAAGTTTTAACATGATTTAAAAACACAAGACACCATAATTAGGAGCAGTTATTTTCACGATATAATTTGTTGTTATTAATGTTTATAATATAAAATTATTTAAACATCAAGGGACTTATGTGGTATTTTAATAGTTATCTTCTTTAGAAATTTCTCTCTAAATTGATATGCATTATATGATCCATTACAAGCTATGGTAATATGAAAATATCTTCCTCTTCTCGTTCTGAGCTGACTACGTGCTATGTGACCCACACCAATTAGCATCAATGTTATTGTCTCTCACCATGTTAAAATGATCCATAAATACTACCGCGTGAAAAGGATCCATAAGTACAATATTCATTTGTTATCTCTTTGCTCTATATAATTGTATTAGTCTCTAATAATCAATCATCTGTCACATTAGGGGTCAATCAAGCTAGAAGAGGACACTCACTATCAATGCTCAGATCAACAAGATTGTTATTTTATTCATATAAACATCTAGCAATTAAATTTTTGACCTGACATCATTATTGATAATCATGTTCAAATGACACACAAGGATGCTATCTTGGCTGAGCACGTGATCCTGTCATATAGGCTTGCAATCAGAGTGCCATATCATCGCTTTCACCCAGCCAGATGGTAAGGATCTTGCAAGGAAATCTTGGGTGACTTATTTTGTTTTCATTTCCTCATTTTTATTTTTGTTTGGTTGCAAGTGTTGGAGAGGGTTTTGGCTTTCTCTACTATGAATCTTCCCTCTTCAAAAATTGTAGATGAAGGATTTTACTTACATCCTTCCCCACTCATTGATCCATGGTGGGTACTGGACACTTAGCTAATATAATCTCTGTGATGTTATTATGTTAAGCTAAATTGTTATGACTTGGGTATTGGAAGGATTACGGAGTGACAATGTCGTTTTATTGAGCTCCGTACCTGGTGGATATGGTGACCACTACAGTTCAAGGACAACAAAAAGTGGTGCTTCGTCTTGACTCAGCTGAGAGTAATGGCAGAGGATGGAGGGGAGCCAATATTCTTGTTTTTAACTCCGGCCGTTAGTGGACTCACACAGGCAATCTCAGAGGGTACTTTTATGCAAGCCATTAGTGATTGCTGTTAGATTTAGACTGTGATCTTTAGTGGCAGACTGAATGGCTGACACTTTGTTCAGGTAAAAAAAACAAACAGTTGGGATTACCTGCAGGAAGGGAATACTTTATACACGAGCATTTATTTCATGGTGTCTTACCAGAAAGGAATGACTACCTGGGCAAAATGGATCGATTCCCACATCGATACCAGCAGAACAAAAGTCTCTACTTTTTTTCTTTTTTTCGTAGTTTCTCGTCCTCGCATTCCAGGTATGGTAATCTCAAATCCAGCTGAAAATGTGAAAGAGTTTCTAGGGTTGAATGGCGTTGGTTTGAATTTTTAATGACAGTTTGGTCGAGTGGTCTAAGGCGCCAGATTTAGGATCTGTCCTAAAAGGGTGTGGGTTCAAATCCCACAACTGTCAATTTAAATGGCATGTTAATCTCATGCCCAAGGGTTTGAATTCCACATGGATCATTTTGTGCTTTTTAGTACTATGAATGGCGGTAACTGTTACTATGAAAAACCTAATGCAAGTCAGAATGTTGATGTTGATTTGAGTGTTGGGCTATCAACTCGCCCTCCCTGGGCTTACAGTCTTTGCAATGTGAAGACCACAAGCAGAGAAAATTGGTCACTACATTCAGAGGTAAAGAAACATAGATTAAAATCTAGAGAATTTCAAGGTAGCAGTACATCGAATCAAAATGTTGAGCCATCTTCAAACGGAAACATTCCTCTTGGTAATCAAGGAAGTATCCTTCACTTGAAGGAACAACCAAATGCTATGCACCAATAGAGAGAGGAGAAGCATACAGTGGTTAAACATGAGGAAGATGAGCTTTTGGGTTCTACTGATGACAAGCAAGATACTACACCTGATTCAAGAAAGGCCCAAATATTGATGAAAAAATGTTCCAAGAAGAGGAAGAGGAAAGGAGATAAATCCAAGTCATTTGATTCTATGAACGTAGGAAATAAGCAAGATCAAACAGGGCAACAAGAGCTTCACTCATGTGGCAGTGATCAAACTGCGCATTTATTAGTTGCTAAAGAAGGAAAGGGTTATAAGTTAAAAAAAAAAATGATCCTATGGGTAAAAGTATCAATGAGTTTGATCACGTGAGGAAAATTGGTGAAAATGGGAATGGCTTGGTAATGGAAGTTTATTACTAGTGAATGATGCCAAGAAAAATAAAGAGAACAAAAAATAAAGAGAACCAAGCAGAGTGATGAGATTTCTAACAATGAATATTGTGAGCTTTAGAAAAGAGATCAGAGTGATGTTGTTAAGGATACACATGGCAGTGATAAAAGAAGTTCTAAATTGCCGGTAAAATGGAAAAAAAAATCATTAAATTAGTCTTAAATGAAATCAGTTCCATATAACTTTTATAATAAAAATGCTTACAATTAATTACGAGGGTTATAAACTCTTTTAGCGAATATTTGGGTCTAGTGGGTCCACATTTTAAAACTTGGCTCTAATACCACATGTGAGGATCCATCCTAGGTTCCTCTAACTAAAAGCTAAATTTATTTAATTTAAACACAATAAGAAGGGAAATAACTCATTTATAAATCAACATTTATTTGATGACAATATACAATTAAATTTATTTACAGCATATTAAACAAGTAAAAATTTCATTGCAACCATTTCTATAAGTAATCAATAAATGGAAGAATACATGTTCCAATAGCTTGGTTAAGATGCTCCTGATTTATTGGGATGCTCCCCTCGATTACCCGACTGAATTTTCCTCCCAGCCAACTATGAATGATTTCCTAGCCCAGAGAACCTCCAAAGATTCCCTAGCCCTCCGAACCCAAGTCCAACCAGATGTAGTGTGTCCAATTTAAACAAACACTCCCCAGATCCAAGTTTATATTCTCTCATTTTTCTCTCCATTCCCTCATTTCTCTTTCTCCATGTTCCTCCCCCAAAACAAAACCCTCCAAACCAAAACCAAGACCAAGGATTCTCCCCACTCTCCTCTCATCATCCTTCCCCTTTTATGTCTCTTCCTCCCATCCACCTCAACCACGTATCATTAATGTCATGACTACCCCCTCATCCTTACATTTAGTATCCTTGACTTTTCTTACCATATCTTGTTCAAAGTAGATTTGAAAATACGCCTTTGGATAAGGATATTTAATTTGGAAATTAATTGGGAGGAGACCATACCTTATCCAAAATTAAATTTGAGAAGACAAGTTGGGAATTGAATAATAATAATAATATAATTGATATCAGTAAAATAAAATTACAGTTTCACAAATGTAGGTATATGCCAATATTTCTTGATAATTATAAGTCAATATTTTCAGGTAAATTAAACACTAATAAAAATTTGCATGATGGACTCCACCCGGAGAGAGACAAGTCACACACCAACATAGGAAGGAGGTATCGCAATTATTGTTGAATAGAAAGACACACCACAAAGGAAACAGTTGGAATGATAATCACAGGAAAGAAAGAGATGGACAGACAATGGAACTCTATTACCATTTATAAGACAGCTGGTTCGTTTTTTTAATAAATGTATTACTTAAATATTATTAATTATATGGTTACGTCAAGAGGATATTTACCATTTATAAGATAGACGGTTTGTTTTTTTTTTAACGTATTATTTAAATATTATTAATTATATGGTTACGGCAAAGGGAGATTTACCATTTATAAGACAGCTAGTTCGCTTTTTTAATAAATGTATTATTTAAATATTATTAATTATATGGTTACATCAAAAGGAGATTTCTATGGTAGAAATATACTTTTAACATTTTGTCCAAAAATCAAATTATAAAAAGAAGAAGAAGAAGAAGAAGAAGAAGAAGTTAATTTCACTACAAATTTCAATACCTTGGGCAAAACCCTCTTAGTTGAAATGCTTTGAACTTTAGATTTCAAATGGACTTGTTTATGCCCATAAAACTTTACCATGCCTTGTAAAATGTAGAATTGTGTTTCTTAATCCAAAGTTTCATCTTCTTGCATATTTCTTTTTTCCCTTGCAAACCATTATACATTATTAGTCCCTACCTCCGGCATAGCAGGGACTATAGCGTTCGATACAACGTTGACTAACAATTAAACCCTTCTTTGACCAAACATTTAGCTTGCTTACAAATATTTAAGCAAAGTTTTTGCTAGCAATTTGGCTGCACCAAAATTTTAAGCAAAGTTTTCAAATCGACCTCTTATTGGAAACTTCATGTTTCCTGAGGCAACTTTGGATGCACAAAGCGTTTTTATCCAAAGTTCGGATTGCATTTCTTCTTGGTCTATTTTGTGATATCCAAAGTAACTTTTGCTTCCTATATGCTGCCACTACCATTTTCTTGGATGCCACCTGTTCTTGTTGCCCTGAATTCTGTCACAACTCTTTGATGCCACATGTTCTTGGTGAGTTGAGGTAAATTATAGTCGTTTCTATGGATTTAATCGGTGAGTTGAGGTAAACTGCAGTCATTTCTATTCTCTTCAGAGCCAGTAAATGTTTTCGTTGTCAGCCAAAGTCTGTAATGGCAGGAATGGCAGCAATGGAGGAGTGGCAGAAATGGAGGCTCCTTTCATCTGCGCTTGTACCACAGAAGACAAGGTAAACAAAACAAAACAGAATTATGAAAAAACACTTACAACAACTTTATATTCGTTAATCTACAACCTTATTGTTAATGAAATGAATTGTATTCTATGTATTGTGTACCTATATGAACTTCTGATAATGAATTAAAAAGCTTACCAAAAAAACAAACATAATTTCTAAGTTCGACACAGTCAAAAGAGATTTGAAATGTTTCAAGTTCTCAAATTTTGAAAAAAAAATCAAGTTTCAGTTTGCAAATTTAAAGACCAGCCAAGAGATTCTAATATGCATTAATTGCAAGACACTTAAATAGGGTCAACTACAAGATACAAACCTTCGCTCTCAAGTTGAGATTCATATGGTTCTGTCTGCGTCAGTTTATCACATAAAGCCCCAACTGCCAAAAGCGCACCATATTTCTGCCTATAGAGTTTGTAGCCTGGAGCTGCCTCATCATACCTGGAAAAAAAAAAAAAAAAAAAAAGGATTTGCTAGTACACACTTCCAGTAGCTATAAAAAATTCTAGTCTACTTTCATTTGTTAGTTGGCAGGCTTGATTTCTACATTTTTAAATGCAAAGAAAATAACAAATTTTTACCTCCTGAAAACTTCAACAATAAAAAAGAGGAATCTCTGGAGGTTTTCTTTTCCATGTTTGCACACTTCCAGTAGCTATATAAACTCTAATCTACTTCGTTCATTAGTTGGCAGGCTTGATTTCTAAGATTTTGAAAGTGCAATGAAAATAACAATTTTTTTACCTCGTAAAAACTTCAACAATAAAAGTGAGGAATTTCTGGAGATTTTATTTTCCACATTTCTGAACCAACTCAGTGATGAAATCAATGGATGCAGTGCAGGGACTATATAGATCTTCAAATATATCTAAGCAAGTGAATGCATTGTTAGAGATTTCCAGGAATAAGAATCACAAAAAAGGACTCCCATGACATACCACCCATTTCTTGAATTTTACATGCTAATTCAAAATTCCATGAGATGATCATTTCTTCTGCACAGCAGTTGAGTAATACTAGCATTTCTAATAAATATAAAAGATGGCCACTTACCATAACCTTTCCTAACGTATTAATGAGGATCTTCACCCCAAAGCTTCTCATCATTGTCATTGAAACACATGAGAGGGAATATGATCTCAAAAAGCACTATATCAAGTTCGGCTTTAATAACTGGTATGTATTGGACTTGGATATACTGAAATCAAAGCACATAAACATTAGGCACTTTCTTATCCTCGTCAAATGCTACATAAAATGTAGCCCATAACCATCAAACAACACCTTATGTTGTGTTGTCCATCTTGCAGTTTGAGCTATCGCATGCGAGACAAGTTGCAGGGTAGTGGGCCCAAAGAGTTAGACAAATGGTAAATTTATGGGCCCACAGCATAAAACGTGGTGATTTATTACTACTTTGTATGTGACCGCATCAGGAGATATATCTCTCACAGAATTTCTGATCCTAGCCCAACTGTCGACCTTTCCAAACATATCCGCATAATCCGCTAATCCCTTTGTTTCCTCAAACTTGTTGAAGAAGATTTTCTGTCACATACATAGTGCAGAAAGGGGGCTTCTTAAATATGCTTGACAATCTGCTCAACCAGGGAATAAAACAAAGAGCAAAATTCAGAATTTCACCAGTGGGACATACACAAAAAGATGATCTTCCTAACTTATAAAAATATGATCTTCCTAAGTTCTGCCAGAGAATTTGGAAGCCAATTAATCAAATTTCATCAGATTCTAACTGCAAATAAAGACACATCAATACCATTGCATCAGAAAGGAAAAACCTAACAAGAATCAAGAATATTGCAGTAAATACTTCCAAAAGGTACAATAAAATAAAATATTTAATTAAAGTTCAACAATAAAAGAGGAATTTCTGGAGGTTTCCTTTTCCACGTTTGCACACTTCCAGTAGCTATATAAACTCTAATCTACTTCGTTTGTTAGTTGGCAGGCTTGATTTCTAAGATTTTGAAAGTGCAATGAAAATAACAATTTTTTTACCTCCTAAAAACTTCAACAATAAAACTAAGGAATTTCTGGATTTTTCTTTTCCACGTTTTCGAACCAGCTCAGTGATGAAATCAATGGATGCAATGCGGGGACTATACAGATCTTCAATTATATCTGAGCAAGTGAATGCATTGTTAGAGATTTCCAGGAATAAGAATCACAAAAAAGGACTCCCATGACATACCACCCATTTCTTGCATTTTACATGCTAATTCAAAATGCCATGAGATGATCATTTCTTCTACTGGAATTGCAGGCCCCAGAATTGATAGGTACAGTTAGGTTTCATCGAACAAATACCTCTTTAATTTCTAGAATCAATCCCACAGTTTTCAAGATCCTCTATTGAAGTTCTTGCAAGCTAAAGGTTATCGATGATAAGGCACTCGGCAGAATTCGAATAATTAATATGAAAAAGGGGATACAAGTGTAATACATGCATATGAGGTCACAACTGGCACATTACATAATGATCCAGCCTCACCACAAGTAAAGATAATAATATAAATTTAATCTTCAGTGTTGTCAGCTATAATACGCCTAATGGGATGTAAAAATAATAATCTAAATTTAATGTTCGGTGTTGAGAAATCCTGATCTATACTCACTAAAATATAATCCAAATTATGCATCTACAAAACACTTTAATTTTGTCTATTATTACTCTCTTTATGGAACTTTTGACTGCATGAGTTGTTAGCTTGTTACATGCTCTAGGGAATTCAGTTCATGACAATTTGGATTGACTCTAATTTCTTACAATGTCACGATCCAGGGAATTGTGGACAGGTTGTGTAAATAGTTTAGACTTTATTGTGCACGATCTTTACACTTTAGTTGTTGGTTCTCATATAGTTCAATTGATTGAAAGATATATTGGGCCTGTAATGCAGGTGCAAATACCAAATATTTTGCGTGTAAAGCGTTTTGTAATAGGTGATACCGAGATTACACCCAGGTCTTTGACATTGGACATCTAAAATGTACTGACTAGTTTTCGGGATAAGATAGGTTAAAAAAAATAAAAACAAAGAAAAGGAAAATAAAAACAAAGAAAAGGCAAAAAAATGGCCATTAAGGGGTGCCGTTTCAGCATATAAGTAAAATACATTATATTTGCCTTTATTTTTCTATAATTTCACCATTTTTTTTCGGATAAATTTGTCATCAGCGAGAGTTTTATATTTGAGTGTTGGTTGAGATGTGGCTTATTAATGGTAAGTGACCCTGAGGTTTTCGTTCAAAAAATGGATAGGGTTTCAACATTGGTAGATGTTGTTGATTAAATGGAGTTTCCACAGCGTATTGATAATCTCTATATCGAGATTGTGTCTATCTTCTTCAACTTGAGGTCCTTGTACTCAAACTACCCCGAATTTCTTAACAAGGTTGGTTGCTTAGTCCAGAATTAAAGACAACCAAGCAAACACTACCATCGTGCTGATTTCGTCAAGTGAAAACAAAAAATAATTATCAGTAAGTGGCACATAAGGCTTGTAATGGCATCATGTGACATGTACAATCCTCGAGGCGGTGCACTTGGGATCTGCAAATTGAACAGAAAATACCAAAATACATCAGATAAATACAAAAAAGAGAGCAATTAGACACCACATCTAGCATAAAGCCTTTTTGTATTAAGTGGCATACAGCTGCCTATGATTGTCTTCCCCAAAATTTTATGGATCCTCTTTTGTTTATCACAGTGAAATGTCACATGTTCCATTAAATCTCCTTATGTACACAAGTTTCAATGGTTCTGTGTGATCATGTCTCGTTTTTGGATTGCTTGTAATCTCTTTTAGGTATGAATGTAATCGCCGAGGAAGAGAATCGCTTTTGATATCCCGTGAGTTAGAAATTCAGGTGGACGTTAGGATAAGAAGCCAGGGTTACCTCTATCCACAATCAGGGTTCTGGATGTACTTCGTCATGCGCTCTAACTCTGTTGTTTTACACAAGTCATGAGAAATCCATATGGGGTGATGTTACAGCCGAGCAAATCAAAACCTTCTTGCTGGATATTAAAGGATATCAAGGCAAATTGTGGCAAAAGAGAGTAGATGTGCTTCTTCAACTTCATTTTCGGGTGAAAACCGTAATATTCTTTCACTCAGGTTACATGTCATAATCTGTCTGATTCCCATAACGTTAGATTTTCCGAGGGGCCGTTGTTATACAAGATTCCAAGAAGGTTAGATTTAACTTTTGGGATTTCAAACAATTTTTTTTTTTTTTGAATTTTGGTCATCCAAGTTATTGCATTGTTTTAGAGATCCTATAAATTGCTGTGAGACTGATAACGTCGATCGTTCTGATATATTTAAATATTTATGTAAAGTTTGACAGAAATAACGCAAAACAAGCGGGCCCAGGTTCTTAACCCAGGCAAGGACTACCGCTACAGGAGTGGCTCCCTTGTTACATAAAACAACTACTACCCGAGAGACAATTTCTATGTGTAAAAGATACTATTTTGTGTGACATGTATTATCACCTCAACTTGTAACACTCCACTTACAAACTATATCATAATACATTGTGGTTTTTTTCAGTTATTTTAATATAGATTTGTGGTTTTTTTTAAATATATTCTAATATAGATTTATAATCTTGAAACGACTTTAATCCCTTTTATATATATTATACATTTAAACTTATGCACATTATACATTGAAACGTCAAATTAATCTTTAAAAATAACTCCACTTACAAACTATATCGTGATACATTGTGGTTTCTTTTTAAAGTTATTTTAATATAGAATTGTGGTTTTTTTTAAGATATTTCAATATAGATTTATAATCTTGAAATGACTTAAAACCCTTTTATATATATTATACATTTAAACTTATGCATATTATACAGTGAAACACCAATTTTGAAGGTTAATTTGAATATTTATTAATTTCAATATAATTGCATATTTATTCATAAAGGGGCAATGACCCTTGCAATGGGGTTATGGTTCATACATGAATATACATCATATGTAATGAAGTCCAACAACTTGTTATTTGCTTGGTTTGAGGTTGGTTCAAAATAACCTCCCAGAGTCAACGATGTTTAATTCATCTTCCCATGGTATATATCTAACAATAATGTCAAAATTGAGTTGATTGAGACTGTTAGTCATCTACTTTGAAAACTAATGTAGCATTGTTGATGGAATTTCAAGAGGACACATAGTTATAATAATGTGATTAAAAATGGTAATTTAATGTTTATGTGAATGGTCAAAATATATAATATGGATTTAGGATGATTGTTTTGGGATATCTAAAGATATTTGAGGGTGACTAGCAGTGCGTCGTAGCACTTGCTTAGATAGAAATGGGAGAGGATTTGGTAGATCCTTGGGAATCTGGTTAGTATTAATAATTCTTGTTTACGAGCACAGTAAAAGAAAAACTTATGACTATCGTTATATACATGTGTGTGAGTCAACTAAGAGTGGACAAGTCCTAGGTTGAATTAATAAGTCTCACATATCATACAGATATTTGAACAATTCAAAATGGTGAGGACGTGAAGAAATCAAGGTCAAGGAGGGTCATCACAAGGACCTCCTATAAATAACCCATTACCATCACCAGAGTTGGCTCTCATCTTGTGTTCCCTAGAAGAAATTAATGAGACTTTAAGCAGGCGCCAAACAATTGAAGTGGAAGTGGAGCACCCTCCATCAAGGTTGGGCAATCCTGAGGGTCAAGAGACTCTGATAGAGCACCTTCAATCGAGGACATTACTAGGGAGCTCTAAAAGATTAATCTCCCAAAGTTCACTGGAGGTTGTGCCAACGAATGCGCAGAAGCCTGGTTAGAAGGAATGGGAAGGTGCTTCACACTAAGGGATTATACTTCCAATTCAAAAGCTAAAATAGCAATATTCCAACTCATAGATAGTGCTCTGTATTGGTGGGGTAACTTAAAGCGTCAACTACACCTCACTCCGGACATAGTTACTTGGGATTTATTTGAGGAGAGATTTAGGAAAAAGTACCTAGTAGCATATTATGAAGAACAACAAGTAGGAGCCTTCCATTCTTTGGTATAACAAAATCGTACGGTAGAAGAATATGAGATTAGATTCATGGAATTGATCTAGTATGTCTCCTACATGGATATTGATCAACGCCAAGAAAATCATTTCATTTATGGATTGAACCCTAAGATTAGGGCAATGGTGCGGATGTGGAAACCATCCTCAGTTGCAGAAGTTGTAGAACATTCTCATTATGTTGAAGAGCACTTAGACTTAAAGGGTGGGAACAAAACCATTTTTCCACAAAAACCAAGGTTTATGGGGAAGGGCCCTCCTACCTTCCCTAGGGGAGGAAGTTTGAGGCCACTGCCATATGGAAACAGGGTTGTAACCAGAGCACCAACAGTGGGGATTTCAATGGTTAATAGTGCAACTTCACTTGTAGCTTCAAGGATTCGTGCAAATCAAGGTCATACATGAGGATCAACAAGTAGGGGAAGGGGTCCCAAGGGAAGGAACTATTTCCAAATAACTCCACAACATTCTGTTCAAAGTCTACCATGCATCACTTGTTGGGGATGTGGGGGACCTCATTACCAGCGTGATTGTCCTGAGTTACAAACCGGTAACAACCATAGAGAAGGAAAAGCACTAATGTGGGGTGCAAGTGGCCACCATCGAATCTATGCAACAGTTGATAACTAACAATTTGAACACCAATCTGCTGTGGTAGAAACCTCAGGTATGATAAACAAAGTAAAAGTTAAAATTTTGTTTGATTCAGGTGCTACATATAGTTTCATTTCACCAGTTGCATTAGAAAAATGTGGTTTCGCAGCCTATGAGTACGATGACTTTAAGAAAGTTGAGATGGCTTCTGGGATAAAACAAGCAGTAGGACCTAGTGTTGACCAATGTCAAGTAAACCTCAAGGTGTGTATAACTAATTTGAAGGCATATGTCATAGCATTGGGGACGTACGATGTAATTATTGGAATGGACTGGCTAGAAGCTCATCGAGCTTTGGTAGATTGTTTTAAGAAGAAGGTGATTTGTTTAGATGATGAAGGTAGGTCAATTGAGATTTGTGGAATTAAGGGAGGAGTGTCGCTACGATTCATATCCATGATGAAGGTAAAATGTTGTCTCCGACAAGGTTGCAAACTATATGTGGTCGAGGTTGTAAGTGACTAGAAAGGACCGTCCCTAGATCAACACCCAATTTTGTCAAAATTCAAGGATGTTTTTCCTAAGGAATTGCCTGGATTACCTCCTGTAAGGGAGATTGATTTCACAATCGACCTAAAACCTGGTACAGAACCAATATCTAAGACACCCTATAGGATGACAACTCCAGAACTTTGTGAGTTGCATATGAACTTAAAAGAGCTTTTAGACTTGGGATTTATCAGACCTAGTATTTCAGCTTGGGGTGCACCAATGATTTTTGTCGAGAAGAAGGATGGTTCCTTAAGGCTATGCATAGATTATAGGGACTTGAATAGAGCCACAATAAAGAATAGGTACCCAATACCTAGAATAGATGACCTATTTTATCAAATGAAGGGAGAAACGGTTTTCTCAAAGATCGATCTACGATCTGGATACCACCAATTTAGGATTAAGGAAGGCGATATCTCAAAAACCACATTTCAAACTCAGTTTGGGTACTACGAGTTCGTATTTGTTCCATTTGGTTTGACCAATGCACCAATAGTATTCATGAGCCTCATGAATAATGTGTTTAGGAAGTATTTGGATCAACTTGTGCAAGTCTTTCTGGACAACAGTCTTGTGTATTCCAAGAATGAAAAAGAGCATGAAAAGCACCTAAGGGTTGTATTGACTTGCTTAAGGGAAAATCAATTGTATGAAAACTGTCAAAATGATCCTTCTTTCAGAAGAAAGTTTATTATCTTGTGTACATCATTTCAGGAGAAGGGATTTTAGTTGACTCGAAAAACGTAAAGGCCATAATGGATTGGACAATACTGAAAAATGCTCATGAGATGTGTAGTTTTATGGGGCTAGGAAGTTATTAACACAGGTTTGTGGAAGGGTTTTCAAGGATTTCAAAACCCATCACCACATTACAACAAAAACAGGTCAAGTATGAATGGACATATGAACGTGACACTGCATTCACTGAGCTAAAGAGGTTATTAACTAGTGCACTGATCCTTTGAGTATCAGACATGGAAAAAGACTTCACTATCTGCACCGACTCTTTGAAGCAAAGATTGGGAGCGGTATTGATGCAAGAAGGTCGAGTAATAGCTTACGCATCTAGAAAATTGAATAAACATGAAGAGTTGTATGCTACCCATGGCTTAGTGTTAGCAACAGTGATGTTAGCTTTGAAATTGTGGAGACACTACCTCGTTGGGAGAATATTTGAGTTAAGAGCATATCATAAAGGCTTGAAGCACCTCTTCACTCAAAGGGATTTGAATGTTAGACAAAGGCAGTGGAGCGAATTCATGAGTGAGTATGATTTTGAGATCTCATACATTAAGGGAAAGGAGAATGTGGTGGCCGATGCATTGAGCAGGAGGCCATGAACCTTCTCCCTAGTAGCCTTGAGGGTTAATTTGGAGGAACCTGTGTTGGAGAAACTATTTGAAGATAGTTGGTATCTAAAGGTTATATCAACACTCTAGAGTGGGAAGTAGATAGAACCAAAGTTTGAGGGATATGTCCTTGAACTAGATGGACTATTGAGATTTCAAGGGAGAATATACATACCTAAGGAAGGGGGTATAAGAAGAACCATCCTCGAAGAGTCACATAGAGCACACTATTGTGTACATCTTGGAGTGAAGAAGATGTATGCGGACATGAAGAAACTCTTCTTTTGGGCAGGCATGAAGCACGCCATAGTCTAGTTTGTCGCCAAATGTCTTGACTGTCAATGAGTGAAGGCTGATCATTGCCATCCAGCAGGATTCCTACAACCACTTGACATCCCTATGTCTAAATGGGAGGTAGTTTTTATGGATTTTGTTGTGGGTTTACCTCTCACGTCACAAAGGCACAATGCTATATTGGTTATAGTTGATAAATTGACCAAAAGTGCCCATTTCATCCCAGTAAGAGACACTTACAATGTTACTAATGTGGCATGAGTTTTTATAAGTGAAGTTATTCGACTACATGGGTTACCAACAAAGATTATTTCTAATAGAGACTCTTGATTTACATCTAGGTTTTGGACAAGTTTGTAGCCAGCACTAGGGACTCAGTTAAACCCGAGCACTACATATCATCTAGAAACATATGGGTAGGTTGAAAGAGTAAATCGGGATATGGAAGACATGCTTAGAATGTATGTCATGGATAATCAGACTCACTGGGAAAGGTACTTAGCATTGGTAGAGTTTGCCTATAATAAAAATTACCACATTTCAATGGGGATGCCTCCTTATTAAGCTCTATATGGGAGTCCATGTAGGATGTCATTGAGTTGGGAAAAGTTGGAGGACCAAGTAATAGTTGGGTCGGAATTAATTCAAGAAATGGAAGAATAGGTAAGACAGATTTGACAAAGGTTAAAGGAAGCAGAGGATAGACATAAGAGTTATGTTGATTCACATAGGACTAATCAAAGTTATGAAGTAGGAGACCAAGTTTTTATTCATATCCAACCCAACAAAAGCACCATTTGGTTTGGGAAAGGAGCAAAGTTGTCACCTCAGTTTATAGGACCTTTTAGGATCAAGGAGAAGATTGGACCAGTTGTCTATTGTCTTGTACTGCCACCCCATTTACATAAAACTCATGATGTTTTTCATGTATCTATTTTACAACATTATGTTTTTGATGAATCTCACAAACTGGATTGGAGGGAATTGCAGGTCTTATACATGGGAACCATAATGGTCGAACCATTACACATATTGGACCGTAGGGTTTGATAGCTCAGATGTCTCATGGTGGACTAGGGTAAGGTCTAGTGGGACAATTATAGCCCAGGATCTTCTACCTAGGAAGATGCAGAGACTGTATGGCATGACTACCCCTCACTTTTTGAGCATTTGTGATGCCCATTTTGACTTAGATAGCTACCTATGCTAAGGCTCTATTTGCAGTTCCATGTTATTTATTTATGAACGCTATGTAATATTGATGCATTTAGCTGGACAAGTGAAACTACATATATAAATCATTAGATGAATTAGGTATTGATGATGGAAATGTTTGATGTATGACCTAATGTACAACTTACTTGGTTACGATTTATCTAGTGCATGACTTATCAGAGTTATTGTTGTTTCATGTATGGCTTAAGTGGATATGATTTATCTAATGTAAGATGTATTTCCAGTATGAACTACAAAATTGACACGTGGATACTAGACTTAATAACATGATGTTTAAGATCACTTATTTATATATATTTTGTTGTTATATATATGCATGAATGAGAACTAACCTGCAAATTGGAAAGAACTATATAATAACCAAGATATACTCTTCCATTGGGGAAGGTCAAAGACATCTAATAAGGAAAGGTATGATGTACATTGTTCTATTACATTTTCTATCTACTTGATATGCACTCTTATGACATAGGTAAAATGTAAATGGCAGGTGAAAAGACTACCTAACTAGATTATTTGATGACAAGTATCCAACCAGCGTTGTAGTGTGGTCCATATTAAGGTGTTGAACCTAGTTGTGAGGAGGGGTGGAGGTATTTTCCCACCTTGTAACCTCCAAACCTGGAATCGTGGGAGGGCAATGATGGACACGCTCCCCTAGATGTGTGATGACGATTTCCAGTTTCCTGCTGGGGAAGTTAGGTCGATATAGTCGATGCTTCCGCCATATTGGTTTTATTAGTGGTTAGATTGGTATAGTAGATGCCATAGTATATAGCAACAGAGGATGGATAGGGTGGGAGCAGAAGTAGGTTAGGAAGGATAAGAGCATATAGATTAGTTGGAGACTCTTGATGGGAAGTGGTATCATTGTTTGACTTAATTTTACTACTAT
>APFE031514023.1:79653-92964 GCA_000404065.3 Pinus taeda | reverse complement strand
TTCTGCTGAACTCAGTGCTACTGACTGCTACTTCCGGCTGAACCATGACACTACTGCTGAACCCAACCCAAAACAACACCCTGAAGTGCTCTTCCTATCAGAAGCACAACCTACCCAATCAAAATCAGTGTATCCTACCAATCTCAATCCATCTCCCTGCCTGTAGTCCAGACCATAATCCACTGTCCCCTGCAAGTACCGCAAAATGTGTTTTGCAGCCACCCAGTGAACCTTCCTAGGCTCACACATAAACTGACTCATCGTGTTGACTACAAAACAGATATCTGGTCTAGTGTTGACCAAATACATCAAGGAACCAATCAGCTGCCTGTACAATGTGGGATTCACCAACTCGGAATCCGAAGCATGAAGCTTCTTCCAGTTGGTGATCATCGGTGTCGACATGGGTCTACAATCCTCCATGTGGAATCTGCTAAGGATGTCCACAATATACTTTCCCTGCCCCAGGAAGAAATGCCCCTCCTCCTGCCACACCTCCAAACCCAAAAAGTAATGCATCAAGCCAATGTCCTTCATCTCAAACTCCGTCGCAAAATCTCTCTTGCAGTGCTCTATGAGTCTCTCTGCACCTGTAATGACCAAGTCATCCACATACAGCACCAGAATGAGAGGCTCCTCACCTATCACAATAAAGTAAAGGTTCGGATCTGCCTCACTCTTTGTGAAACCCATCCCCTGCAAATAAGTATCTATCCTGGAGTACCAAGCTCTGGGAGCTTGCTTCAGGCCATAAGGGGCCTTCTTCAGTCTGCACACATGGGACTCCTTCCCATGCACCTCAAAGCCCTGTGGCTGCTCAATGTACACCTCCTCCTGTATGAAGCCATTGAGAAATGCGGTCTTCACATCCATCTGGTGGATCTTCCAACCCATCTCTGCTGCTATCGATATAATGGAGCGAATCGAGGTATATCGAGCCACGGGAGCGAAGGTCTCCTCATAATCAACTCCCTCTACCTGGGAGAACCCTCTAGCCACAAACCTCGCTTTGAATTTCTCAATGCTGCCATCTGCAGCATGCTTTACCTTATAAAGCCATCTGGAAGTAACCACTGACTTGCCCTCAGGCCTCGGCACCACCTCCCAAACATCATTCTTCATGATAGAAGAATACTCCTCCTGCATGGCCTCTCTCCAGACCTGCTGGCTAGGTGCCTCCTCATAGCTAGAAGGCTTAGAGTCAAGGATGTTGGTAGCCATTGCCATATAGCTGCAAAACCTCTCAGGTGGTTTACTCTCTCTGACCGGCCTCTTAGGCACAACAACAGATGTGGCATCTCTCAAGGTGTCCTGAAGCCACTTAGGCTTCCTCTTCCCTGAGCATGCTTCTCCCATTGGAGAATGAAACTGCTCCTCCTCATCACCATCAGTAGCCTGAACTCCTGACTGCCTGTCTGCTGTCCTCTTGCCTGCACCTGAACCTGTAGAAGCTGCGGTACCGTGTGAACTGTCCATCAATGGACTCCCTAGTGAACTGCTCTGTGAACTGCTCTGCATGCTGCCCGGAGCACCACCCCTCTGGCTCGTCGAGCCACTGCTCACTGACGGACCTGGCATCATCATAGATGTACCTCCGGATCCTCCTGATCCTGGCCCACTGGATCCCTGCGACTGACTCAACTGCTGCTGAGGGTCTGGCTGATCCAGATACTCTAACTCCCATGACCTCCTAAAGGCCCTGTCCTCCTCGAACTTCACATCTCGCCTGACAACAACTTTCCTCTGTGCAGGAATGTAAATCCGAAAGGCCTTTGATATCTCATTGTAGCCCACAAAGATAACCTTCTCTGCAGTGGGCTCTAGTTTGGTCCTCTTCTCCTTGGGTGTGTAGGAAGATGTAATGCACCCAAAGATACAAAGATGACCAATATCAGGCTTCCTCCCAGAAAACGCCTCCTCTGGAGTCATGTGTCCCATGGCATGATGCAGACTCCTGTTCTGCAAATAAACGACTGTGTTGCAGGCCTCTGACCACAAGAACAATGGCAACCCCTGATCATGTAACATGGCTTTGGCAGCCCCTACGATGGATCTGTTCTTCCTCTCCGCAACCCTGTTTTGCTGGGGGTTGTAAGGAATAGTGAACTCCCTCCTAATGCCTGTCTCTGCAAAATAGTCAACAAACTCTCCAAGGGTGTACTCTCCCCCATTGTTCGACCTCTGGGACTTGATCTTTCGACCTGTCTGTGTCTCCACAAGAGCTCTAAACTCCTGAAACCACTTGAAGACCTCACTCTTGGTCTTCAAGAAATAAATCCAGGTCCTCCTGGAGTGATCATCAATGAATAAAACATAGTACTGATATCCACTCAAGGAAACATGAGACATCTGATCCCTCAAATCAGAATGAATCAAATCAAGTATCCCAATCGCTCTGCTGTCACTGTTGGGAAAAGGGGATTTGGCAAACTTGCCCGTCGAACATCCTCTGCAAGTATCAAAGTGATCAGTACTGAAATTTGGCACACCTGTAGTGATCTCCCGCAAGGTCCTCAAGGCTCCATGATACATATGTCCCATCCTGCGGTGCCAAATCTCACACAGCTCAGAACTGCTATCTCTACTGTCGGTACTACTGCTCAATGCCAAAAGGGGCTGGAATGCAAACTTGTACACCTTTGCATGGCATACACCTATTACTCTAGCTGAATCAGCTGGAGTGCCCCTGGGATACATCAACACCTGTCCTCCCCTGAACAGTACCTCATATCCTCTGTCCTCCAAAGCTGAGACGGATATGAGGTTCTTCCTCATCCCTGGCACATAAAAAACATTTGACACCTTCAAGGTAGGTTTGGACTCCCTCAGAAATGTCAGTGTCCCCACACCGACTGCTCTAACAACTCTGTCATCACCGAGTACTACCTCCATATCAGTGCCACTCTCTGAAAGCTCCGAGAAGTACTCACGGACTCCTGTCATATGACGTGAAGCCCCACTGTCTACATACCAGATACATGTAGATGCTCTGCTAATCGAGGGAAAAGCCTGCTCCCTCTGAACCTGTATGGCAAAGTGATCCTGCACTGGAGGACTCACACATAGTGAACGCAAACTCTCAGTCAAAACGACCTGCAAAATCCTCAATCTTTGCTGAAGCTGCCAAACTCTGGTCCTTCCCCTTCTTCTTTTTCTCCGGACACACAACTGCATAGTGTCCCATATTTTGACAATTCCAACATTTCACCTTGGAATAGTCCTTCTGTGTGTTTACCTGTTTACCTTTACCTTTGCCTTTGCCCCCACCACTGCTTGTGGAAGCCTGCTTCTTCCCTTTGCCTTTCTTGCCTCCTGTCACAGTGCTACATCCTCATCCTGCTCAACTGGCTTGGCTGCCCCAAGCTGACCTTTCCTGATCTCTGTCTGAATGCAATCATCCCAAAACCTCTCCCATGTGGGAAGGGTCTCACGTGCACAAACCCCATCAGCAAAGTTCATCCATGAACGGGGGAGGCCATTTACCACAATCCGCACCAACTTAGTGGGTGGAATGGCCTCTCCAATCACTGCCAACTCATCTCTCACGTTAGTAATCTTAGTGAGATATCCAGCTGCACTATCATTGCCCATCTTAATGTTTTTCAGTTTCTCCTTCAGAACCATTTTCCGGTTCTCATTGGTACTCTTGTAGAGATTGGACAATGCTGTCCACATCTCATGGGCATTGCTCTTTCCTCTCACATGAGGAATGCAATGGTCTTTGATTCCGTCTAGAATCAGCCTCTTACCCTTGTTGTTCTTTTTTTATACTCAGCCAACTGAGTAGCATCAGTAGGCACAACAACAGGGTTCTGTGTGGTATGCGCCATGATATTCCAGACTTCTGCCTCCTCAAAGATACTCTGCATTCTCTCCTTCCAAACGTTGTAATTTGTATGCCCATCCAGCCTATCCTCCACCCTCAATCCCAATGACATCCTGTTGTCCCTAAACTGAAAATAGCACTGCTGTAGTAAAGATAAAACTTGCTGTTTATGAAAAATCAGCTTGCTGGAATTTTCTGAGTGAAAAATCAGCAGCTGTAATTTTTCTCTTTGCTGTCCCAAACTGCACTTTAGCACTCAAGCTCTGATACCATGTAGAAATTTCTCATTTCCCACCTCGGTTTTCAATTTCACCTTATTTCTCCCATGTAGTTAAATGCCCTTTCCCATAAACATACATTCAACAGACTGGAAAAAATAAATTTGCTGAAAACACAAATTCTGGAAAATTTACAGAATGTTGGAAATTGCAGAAATAAAAATCAGCAGTAATAAACAGCCATTAAAACATATTAAAACACTGATATTTTTTGTCAACGTGACCCTGGAAAAACCCCCTACAACTCTTGGGGAAAACCAGTTTGAGAGCTCTTCTTTATTTCTGAAAAATGTCTTTTTACAGTTACACAAAATAATTTTTTTCAGCAAGCAAACTTATCCGTTTTCAGCCCAACGGACCACCTGGAAACTTCTCAGTTTTCAGCAAAAAATCAGCTTTTTCTGCTTGTTCTTGCTGCTGTTCTGCTTGTCTTTCTGCTGTTCTGATTTTGCTGAAGAGCTGTCTGGTATGTGTGCCAAACTGCTGCCTCTTTCTCCTTCTTGTCCAGAAATCTCCCTTGCTCTCTTGCTCTCCTTCTCCCAATTTGCTCATGAAAAAATGAATGATATTTTCCTCCTTTAATATAACTCCAAGTGACTTTTGGGTGATCCAAGTGACTTTTGGGTGATCTCTAAATCCAATGGCTGAAATAGTTTTAGATCAATGGCTGAGATTAAATGCACATTTAAATCTCACTTTCTATTTTTTAATTCACCCACTTTAATAAAGGCCCACTTAGTCATTTATTTCCAAAGTCACTTTTTCCTTTCTAATTTTTCATTGACTTTATAAAAGTCACTTTAAAATATTAGACTTTAGTAACTTTATCACTTAAAGTCACTTTTAAATTAGATTTTAACTTTATAAAAAATTATAAAGTCACTTTAGGAGAAAAATTAAAATCTTTTGGACACTTTTCCCTAGGCCAAAGATCAAAGCCTAAGGGAACCACCTGTCCTCCGGTACCAAATTTCAACATTTTACTCCTTTCTCAATCAATGTTCTACACCCTGCAATACACATCAATCTGTCTAATCCAGTTATCTAGCTTTTCTGCATTTAATTCTCCATCATAGATTGGTAAATCAAACTTTACATCTAATTTAATCAAAGATGTTTTCTTCTTTTTATTTTAAGGGCTAGAAGGAGGTGTTGATGGAGGAGGCTTTTCTCCTTTCCCTTTGCCTTTTGCATGGGCAACTAGAAGAGGTTCCTCTACTCCTTTGCCTTGTTCGAGTGTTGAGGTTCTTGCACCTCAATCTTTCTTAAATTCCCAATACATCTCTTCTACCATGGCTCTCATGGTCATGAAATTGTCCATGAATTGAGAGTCTGATTCCAAGGGAATTTCTTCTGCCATTTTCCTCCTAGGATAGACTCTTTCAATTTCTGGGTTCACCACAACCAATTCTCTTTCTCTTAATTTGAGCTTTGACCTAGCTAGCATTCAACAATCTAGCACAAGCTTGTCTAACCTTAGCAAACCTAAAGCTCTAATACCACTTGATCTGATAATAAGATCTTAAACAATTATTAAGGTATTACAGACTCATGTGCATGGATTTGCCTATGTTACTTTGTGCAATGGATCAATAAGATTGCAAAATACATAGACAATGAAGCAGTTAAAGAAACATAATAGACAACACACATAAACATAGCAAGTTTAATAAGAAGTTCACCCAACACTCTTGGGCTACGTCTCCTGATCCAGCCTTCAATGGTGACCTCCCTATTCTGTCTTTAGAAGCAAAATTTTTTTACAAAAGTGAGCTCAATTTGAGTCTCACACAACAGATACAAAACAACAAGGTCCCCCAAGTCTTTTTGAGTACACAAACTCTCCTCACTGACTCTTTGTCTCTGTTTGCTCTCTGTTTCAACACTGCTTGTCTCTGTCTTATGTCTTCTGTGGCTTTAAAGCCAATCGACATTGTCTGTTTGTTTCCCCTTCTCGGGCTCTCTGGCTCCCGACCTCTGTCCGCTCAAATCCCCTTCTAAGCGTTAGCAATCATTGCATAACGTCTTCAGGGAAGGTGGCCGCCTGTTTTGCAAAGGAATGGACCATCAAGCCTTTGAAATTCCGAAAATAGCCATTTTTGTTTACATAGAGAAATACATTCAAACACAGGAAAAATCTGCCAAAACACTGTTCATCGGACTTCAAATATCCATAAATCTACCCTATACTTCTATCGGGTCCACCTTTTAATTGCTTACCGCATTTCCACCGTTGATCTGAGAGATCTAGATCCAACAGCTGTGATTCATTTCAGGCAACCCATGCGTACGGGGGTTAACCCCCTAAAAAGGGTGGTTTTCTCTCTCCAGCGCCTGGACACGTGTCGTTTAGTGGATGGGATCGAGCGGGGCACAGTCAAAACCACTTACTGCCTACAGCCTGCCCGAAATCCCGCTTGTTTCGTGATTTCCCTTCGTATTTGAAAAATACATTAAAACATGAAAATCCCATAAAAAACTGTAAAGACTATACATTCATTATAAAAGCAGTAAAGGGTTTGTAAAAAAAAAATATCATGAGCCTGTGATAAAATTTCTTGAAATTTTACAAATTTAACTGACAGAATTGATGAGAGTACCTACCTGTATTCCTGCGGTTGATGACACCTCAAGCTACTCCTGCTTCAGTTACCAAAAGACTGAAACCACCCAGCCAAACTGAGCAAAACCTCGCTACTCAGTCCAGTAAGCTTCTCAATTGAAGCAGATTGTTCCCCCATGCCTAGAAACCTCAGAACAAGCAAGGCTCAATTGTTCCTGATGATAAATTTTGTGTACAAATTTTCCTCCTATTTCTCCCCTTTGCCTCCAACTGTCCCTTCCTTCTTATAAGTCTCCATTTATCAACTTCCTCCATCTTCGTGTCCAAATTATGATACATGTTGATTTTTACACTAAAGGGTTGTAATCGGCTTTGCAATTTTGGAGAATCCTTCCACAAATCTTCGGTAGTAACCAGCTAAACCCATAAAGCTTCGTACTTCATATGTGTTTTTCGGTATTGGCCATTCCATGATTGCTTTTACCTTCTCAAAGTCTACTGAAATCCCTTCACCTGATATGATATGACCTAAGTAATGAATCTTTCCATGAAAAAACGAACACTTGGATAATTTTCCATACAACTGATGTTTTCTGAGGCAGGACAACACTATCCATAAATGATCTTCATGTTCTTTCTCATTCTTGGAATAGAAGAGTATATCATCTAAAAAGACTTGCACAAATTGATCAAAAATTTGCGGAAAACACTGTTCATAAGGTTCATAAATACTGCTAATGCATTTGTTAATCCAAATGGTACCATAGTAAATTCATAATGTCCAAAGCGTGTCTAGAATGCAGTCTTAGAAATATCACTTTCAGAAATCCTTAGCTGATGATAGCCTGATCAAAGATCAATTTTTGAAACGACAGCAGCTCCTTTCATTTGATCGAAAAGATCATCAACTCGAGGCATTGGATATCGATTCTTTATTGTAGCTCGATTTAAGTCTCGATAATCCATGCATAATCTTAAGGATCCATCTTTCTTTTTGACAAAAATTACAGGAGCACCCCAAGGTGATATACAGGGTCGAATATGTCCTATATCCAATAGTTCCTTCAATTGAATTTATAATTCTTGAAGTTTTGGAGCTGTCATTCTATAAGGTGTTTTAGAGATTGGTTGAGTACCAGGTTTCAATTCTATTGTGAGATCTAGCTCTCTTTTAGGGGGTAATCCTGGTAGTTCCTTTGGAAATACATCCGGAAATTTGGCTAGCACTGGATATTGTTCTAAGGATGGTCATTTTTATTTACTTACTTCTTGAATTACATATGTCTGACAACCTTTTCTTAAGCAACACTTCATTTTCATCACTGATATGTAGTGTAAAGATACTTTTCTCTTGATTCCTTGACTTTGGATCGTTTTTCCTTCATCATTTATACCTAGAATTCTTTTCCCATAATAGTCTACCCAAGCTTGATGAGCTTCTAGCCAATCCATACCTATGACAAGATCATAAGTCCCTAAGGTTGCGACATAAACTTTCAATTTAGTCGAACGGACCCCTAGGTCAATTTTGCATCGATCCACACTTAAGTCTACGGATTGGAGTTCTCCTAAGGCCATTTCTACATGTCTAAAATCATTTTGTTTGCGAGCTGCCAGCCCACATTTGTTTAATGCATATGACGAAATGAAACTATCTGTGGCACCAGTATCAAATAAGATTTTGAGTTTGATACCATTAATAATACCTAAAGATTCCACTACAGTGGATTGATGTGCTGCTTGATTGTTGTTGACTAATGCATGAATTATATGATTGCCTTGGGTATTTGGTATTGGTTCCTTTCCAGTCCTATGCAATATACTTGATGAAGCTTCTGGACAATCACGTCGAAAATGCGGTCCTCCACAACCCCAACAATTAACCTGTGTTGATTCTCTTGAATCAAGAAGTGAATTTCTAGATAAAGAGTTTCGTCCTCTCATGTTACTTCCTCTTGAATTTCTTCCTCTATTTGTAGTTCCAAGAGATTTCCATGGACTTGTGTTTGATGATTCAGCGGCTATAGTATTAACTGCCATGGGAGCTCTTGTTCCTACATTTCTTGGGATAAATCTATTACCATAAGGTGGTCTTGAGCTACCTCCCCTGAAGAAATTTCGGGGAGTCTTTCCTGAAAACCCAGATTGTAAAGGTTCTGCTGGCCCTACATCCTTTTTGATTCCTAGATGTTATTCTACATAACGGCCACATTCTACTGCCTCAGCTACTGATGATGGTTTCCGCATCCTCACCAAGGCCCTGATGCGAGGATTTAACCCAAATATGAAGCGTTCAGCCTGACGTTCATCAGAATCTAAGTAGTGAATGCATTTCACAAGCTCCATAAACCTTATCTCGTATTTCTCAACTGTTTTATTACCTTGAACTAATGTAGGAAAGGCTCTAGCTTGTTGTTCTTCAAAATATGGAGGTAAATACTTCGCGTGGAACCTTTCCTCGAACAATTCCCAAGGGACATTATCCGTTGTGAGATGTAGTTATTTTTCCAGATTTCCCCACCAAATCAAGGCACTCCCCTTTAATTGAAATACAACAATTTTTGTTTTTGCAGAAGAAGAGTATTCTCTTAATTTAAAACATCTGTTCATTCCTTCTAACCATGCCTCAACACGTTCTCCCAATCGACCTCCTGAAAATTCTGGGAGTTTAATTTTCTGAAGCTCCCTAGAAATATCTTCATTTGATCTTTTATACTCAAAATTCTTTGGTTCCGCTGAATTGGTTGTTAAAGGTTGAAGTTCTTCTTTGGTCTTAGCCATGGTTGACCCTTTTAATGTTTCCAATAAGGCTTCCAGTGAGTTCATTATCACGGTTAACTCCGGTGCTGGAGCGATTGGTGTTGATGATGGTCTCGATGGAGACAATGATGATGGTGGTGGCGATGGAGATGGTGATGATGACGGTAGTGGCATTAATGATAGTGATGTTGCCCGTCACGTCGTTGTCGCTCATATGTCCTTACCATTGTAATGTTTCCTATATACATAATAAAATTTATAGGAATTTGAAGTATACATTCGGATTTAACATACACTTTTTGCAATTGCATATTTATAAACAGGTATAGTCTTTTTGCTATTTTTATCTGCTAGGCAAATCTTACTCGTAGCGAGGTCAAGGAGGGTGGTCTCGCGACCTCCTTGTCCTAATGCAAGGAACCCTATCTTAATGCATAATAATACTTATTTTAATGCATAAGTTTTTATCCCCTTTTTTTAAATATAGTTAGGCATAAATATTTTTATTTTATACTATGTCACAATGATTAAGCTTCTTTCATAACACTCATTCTCTTAGAAAACATTTTCTACTAACTAATTTATTCCCATAGCTCTTGATAAAATATTTTAATATACCTATGCTTTTAATATTTTAAATTATTCTTTAAAGTTAAACTAAGAGAACACTGAGTTTTTGGAATATAATTTTCTAATAGTTCCATTAAATTTGGAAAACAAATTTTGAATAAAATTAATAAAAGCCACACCTATAAAAATTTAAAAGATCCATAACAACCTCTTATATTATATATAATATATATATATATATATATTATATATATATATATATATATATATATATATATATATATATATAATATATATATATATATTCTAGTTCGAATTAACTCGAATAGAACACAACTTCGAGAGTAGTCAAAATAGAATGAATGAGGTCAATGTTTTGTTGCTTATTGGCCTTTACCTATCATTTAATAATATTAATGGGATTCAAAGCTTATAGTGTGATTAGACATGGTGTTTTGTTCAACATCAAAAGGTGACTATAAAATTTGAGTAAGTTTGTAAATGTTAACCAATATGAAAACTTGTAAACAAATAATAAATAAATTAACACACTTGTGCCTCCATGCGAGGCCGAACTACGGACCTTGGGCGATTTATATAGAAAATTGTGGAAATAATAATTTAATAATTTTATTATTATTAGAAAAAAACGCAAATATTTTTGTGCAACGGATTACTCAATAGAAAACGCAACTTGGCTCAACACAAGATCGAATTGCGGGCCATCCGTTGTTTCTACTTGAATAAAATAACAAACACATTTTGATTTTTCATAAAAGGCCACTTGCCTCCACGCAGGGTTGAACTGCGAACCGTTAGTGTGGATGAATATATCGTATGATATATATCAAACATTTTATATGACCCGCACCCGCATACGATGAATTCATACGATATATATTAAACATTTATATGACCCGCACCCACATACGATGTTTAAGAATTATAAATAATTTAATATAGAATTACGATATGAATTAAGATTCGACCCCGACGGTTTACATATTTGACACCTGATTCATGGCTTGAGACCTTAATTCATCACTTGCCACCTGAACCTTCATTAAAAATAAAATGATTTCCTCGTCCACGATAACCAGGTTTGGTATGCGCATCTACATAATAAAACGCTGGCATAATTTACAGAGGTGATTGGCATCTGGTTGTTTTATGATATTTCCCTGTGGCTCAATGCTTAGTTTGTTAACTGCATACTCAACACCACACGTAGAACATTTATAAATTTTCGGTGGCCCATATTGATGTAGAAACATAACGCATCCACCTTCACTACTATGCCTTATAGTTTGGAAAATGGTGTGAGTAAGTGAAACTAACGTGTGATCTTGCAATCTCACAGTGGAGTGGAACTCTATGGCACCCAACACTGTTATATTCCATAAATTGTATGAGAAATTTCATTTTGGCTCTGATGATGATGGCAACAGGAAGAGATCTTACTGTTGGACTGTCAAGCAATAATTCTCAAAGGCATTCTTTATCTGAAAATATATGCCATAATTTGCCATTCAAAGATGAATTTTCAGACTGGAAATACTACAAAGGGCTCATGAAATCATTGCAGCAAACTGGCTGCGGTCATGCGCTTGATCTTTATTCTTAGGGCCTGGCTTCCCAAAAGGACTTTGTTAAGCCAAGCAGTAACTCCATAAGGCAAAAAATGATTTGTGCCTTCTATTCCATCAAGTAGGTCTTCATTATATACATGAGGGAGAGACTGTTCAGTTCATCTCCCGATGACTACTCATATTTTTTATTTATTTATTTACATATATTTACCCAATCACAAGGATTAGGTGTCACCATTCCCCCCCTTAATCTGAAGGGATGTTGGTGAGTCCAAGCATCATTCTGAATCGTTCAAGCTTTTCTCTTCAAAACGCTTTGGTGAAGATGTCTACAATTTGCTCACTTGTGGAACAATGACGGAGATGGATTGTTTTGGCCTCAACATGATGTCGAATCAAATGATATTTAGTATCGATATGCTTCGTTCGATCATGGAACTTTGGGTTCTTGGCCAGCTTTATTGCAGAGGTATTGTCAATCATGAGTGGAGTTGATTGTACTTGTTTTACCTGCAAATTTTCAAGAATTTTCTTGAGCCACACAATTTCTTTTGTTGCTTCAGCTGCTGCCATGTATTCTGCTTCTGTTGTGGAATCTGTTGGAACTGATTGTTTGCGTGATCTCCAGGAGACAGCTCCTAATCCAATACTCATAGCATATCCTGAAGTAGATACCCGGTTTCTTTGTCTCCATTGAAGTCTGAATTAGAGTATCCAATCAAGCTGAAGTCGTCCACCTATGTATACTTGATCCCAAAGTCTTGAGTTCCCTTCAAGTACCTTAGAACTCTTTTGCAGCAGAGCAATGTCCCTCACAAGGCTTTTTGCATAAACCTGGAGAGGATTCCAACAACAAACGAAATGTCTAGTCTGGTAGTAGTTAGGTAGTTGAGACTTCTTACAAGCTGTCTATACTTTGTTGCATCCTCAAATCCTTTTCCTTCAATAGATGTGAGCTTTAAGTTTTGTTCCATTGGAGTAGTAAAAGGATTGCACTCTGTCATGCCAAACCTGTTCAACAGATTTCCAATGTATTTCTTTTGAGAAAGAAATATGGACTTTGGATGTTCGGTTACTTCAATGCCAAGATAGTAATGAACATAGCCTAAATCAGTCATTTCAAAACTTTTCCCCAATTCCTTCTTTATGAATGCAATGTAGCTTTCATTGTTCCCTGTCATCAAAAGATCATCTACATATACCACGAGATATACAACTATTTTCCCAACTTTCTTGACAAATAAAGTTGCATCATCAAGATCATAATGTTTGAAATTGAGTTTAAGAAGATGCTCAGTTAATTTTTCATGCCAAGCTCGCGATGCTTGTTTGAGGCCATACAAGGACTTCACCAGTGTGCATACTTTATGTTCATGTCCTTTCACAACAAATCCTTCAGGCTAGGACATAAAAACATTCTCTTTTAGATCTCCATTTAAGAAAGCAATTTTTACATCCATTTGGTCGACTTTCCAACCGTTCTAGGCTACTAGTGCAAAGAGTGTCCGGATGGTAGACCATTTTGCTATGGGGGCAAAAGTCTCCTCATAATCGACCCCTTCCTTCTGTGCAAAACCTTTTGCCACAAGCCTAACTTTGTGCTTGTTAAGTGAGCCATCAGCTTTATACTTGTTCTTGTAGACCCACTTGCAGCCAATTGGTTTGGTTCCTAATGGAGGATCAACCAGCTTCCAAGTGTTGTTCTTTATGAGGGCATCATACTCC
>APFE031514023.1:30156-52656 GCA_000404065.3 Pinus taeda | reverse complement strand
CGCGATTAGGTGGAAAGATTGGACTTGCTTTGTACTCTTGTCCCCTTGTCTAATTTGGTGGTTAACATTATATCGTAGTCCCGTGGGATCTCCTTTATTGGCTACTAGCTTTACGAAGGACACTACATGGGAAACCCTGATTTTGGTTGTGTGGTCCTGCTTCCCGACACCACATATATCACTCCCCTCAGCTTATTATAGCCCCTTTCCACTTGTTTTCCATCTGGGTCCATAAGAAGTTAGCCTCCCCCTCCCCTTGTCTGCACTTTGGGTTGGGCTTGGAACAAGGCCACAGAGGTTGATGCAACTAAAAAGAAAGTAAAAAGTATCATTTGGCCACTCCCAACAAGAAATGTACCATAAAATGCAAAAGATGGTCGAGACATACCAATTAGCACGTGGTCAAAAGCCAACATGAGTTCTACCCCTTATCATTATGGCCATGACCCTGGTTCCTAGGGCCCTTGCATCATTAAGGAACCCATGTTTGTCCCAAACCCTGGTGGGCGATAAACTAGCCAAACTTAAGGAGGTATTTGCTACTATATCATTCACATAATGCTCTCTTCCCCTAGAGCCCTGAACAGTTATAAAAGAAAAATCAACAAAGAGGAAAAAGGCATATGAAGAAGAGTTTAAAAACAAAGGCCAGGGTAATTCATGTACCACGATTGCTCCCTCCTACGTCTATACACCCAAGTGTGGGCTTCCCTCATCATAGCTACCTGTGTACCATGGCATCTGACTTGGAGCCTTCTCCTGATGCCCCACTCTGTTCCATTATTATATCACATGACCCCTGTCACATGACGGATGTGCCATGGAGTTGTCACTCCCTTAGAGGTTGAAACCACTTAATGGGGTCCTTAATTAACCTCCTTCTTGAACTCAAAGACACCTATACACTAAAGCCCATTATGGAAGGGCATGTCACTATGAAGTTCCCACTTGGTTCCATGATTTGTTAGCTTATTTTGTTCAATTACACTAATGATTTATTGTACTAGAAGGCAAGGGGATGCATTGGATCTTATACAAGATTGCAGGTGAGTCTTCATCTTGGGGTTTGGTCTCCCTGTTGTTGCTCAAATTGTGCATGAGAGTGCGACAACGCTCAGGGCAGGTGTTGTCACTCTGATACCAACCCTCTCTGTTTAAGATGTCTCCCTACAACAAGCTAACGGGGGTAGTCCCTATGTATGAAATCATGAATTCGGGAGACAACTAAATGGCCTAGCAACTTGGTTAAGGATAATTGGCAAGTTTAATTAATTAAGCACCAATGGACTAAATTGATAGAATTATTAATTAAAGACCAGTGCCTTAAGAGTCAAATTACTTGTGCAATATGAATTAAAATCCAAGTTACCGGATGAATAGTCGCTGATAGGATAAGAAACTATCCTATATGAGATGCAACACCTAAAACTAAGTGAGATGCAAGATCTTGGTTACTTTTATATTCATCTATATCTTTAAATGTACAGAAAGACCAGTACTAAAGCAGTCAACCTTTGGCTATTCTTGGTCAAGTAATTTACTTTCAACGAGACAATCACAAATGAACTTCAGAAAAGACCTGCATGTGAATTACATTACCATTGCCAACTGATAAAGAAATTATTTTGATTCGATGCCTTTTTAAGGTCAACTCTCACTGTCTAGAAGAACTGTTCATTCCGCCACACTTGAATGATACTTGTCACACCATCTAGATTAAATTCATCCTTTCCTTTTCATATATCAACACCAGAATCTCTATGTTTGCACAGTAAAGAATGAACTCTCATCAATGGATTTCATTCAAATATACAATACTTCGATAAGGAAATGGATGGTCAAATAGAGATGTTTCCATTGCTTTATCAGTAGGAATCAGGATTACATAAATGCATCAAATTTTTCGATAATATAGCCATTGCCCAAAACAAGTCATACTTGATTTACTAGGTCCATTCTCCTAATTCCCAAACCATGCCTTGACCTAAGTCAGAACCTTGTCTTTTTTTAACAAAGTACAAGTTTAACTTAAACGTTAATTTAGAGCGGAGGGGGTTTCAGAATTTAAATTTATAGTTTGGAGAAAGAAATGTACAATTGTAAAGTGTTTTCCAAGAGAATAAAGTTCCCAAATTTGAATCAAAGAACCAAATAGCTGACTGACTTAGAGAATTGAACCACTGGAAGACCACCAAGATAGCTCCGACACCAAATCCCGAATTAAGTTTCCAATAAAGTAACTAGTGTTTATTGATGGAAAGTGAGATTAAGAAAACCATTAGAAAAGGAAACCTATATCAGATCCGATTATTTTCAACTTTTTCAAGAAATAAATAGTTTCATTTAAGTTTATTATAGTGGAGTTTTATGTTGTTTGTAGAAAAAAAAAGTCAAAAGGACTTTTATCCAATGGAAAAGATTGACACTTAAAGAGAAAAAGTACACACATACCCAACATATAGTCGATCTTTAGCTACATCAAAGTAGAAATTCGATAGGTCTACTATAGCAAAGCGCTGTATAGTCTGCAGTCAGCGACATTATATATTCAGGATCTAGATACATGCTTTCATTCTTATCAAAAAATTCACAATCAGACCAGCAAACCAAAATAAAAGGAAATGTATATGCAAATAGATTTGTAGAAAGTAAAATATTCAGTTTATATCCAAGTGTTATAAACAAAATTGATTAGAAGCACCTCCATACAGTTTATATTTTGAGACAATTTCAGTTTCCACCAGAGTATTGGTGTTGTCTAAACATGCTACATTTTGGAGTTTTTGGCCGGAATCCGGCGAAAGTTTAAAATGGGTTTTTCACCGCATATGGATTCAGCACCCTGAAAAACCCCTGGGTTACTCAAATTGTGGAGAGTTTACAACTCAAACTTGTGATTCCAAGAAATCCCTACCAGATTCTAGGCAAATTAGACCAAAAAATACACTGGAAAACCCTCCAAAACATAGAACAGATAGACTATGGCCAGAATATTCATATAAGCAAGAATTTGATTTCCTATAAGTTATGCATAAAAGTGGGTGCCTGATATGAGCACAACACAAGCAATACCAGAAAGGTATTCAAATTCCAGAAAACGTAAGAGAGCTAGTATGCAAACTTGAGAGAAGTTGAAATATACTCATGTTGAATCTTCATTTGTATTACTATACATAGATTACAAAATTGTGGGAAGTTGGTTCAAAGTTGACCAGATCTCCAATATATTTAAATAAAGTAGGAAATTGATCAACTTAGACTAACCCAAAAAAATAAGAATAAAAGAAAAAATGCAGAAAGTGATATTTGAAAATGATCTCAGTTTGAATTGTTATTATGGCCCTAACATTATGGTCCACTATGATGCATCTATGGTCATTTTCCCTAATCAATGGTGACTTTCAATTGATCTTCAGATGGTTTTGCCAGGTGGTTCTTCATACAGCAAAAGCGGCCTCTAAGGGCACCTTATAGCACTCCACTACACAACATTCCCAGGTCATTTTGCACCTCCCATAAAGTAGTGATGACATTAGCAATGCAGCATGGCTCCTCCAGAGCAAATCATTGGACACTTTGATGATTCCACAGGATGATTGACACCCCAGAACACCACTAGATGTTGAAATGTTGGGCTCCTCTTGCTTGTCATTGGATCTACTTGATGTTGTACCCAACAGACCAAAGATGCCCCAAGGCTGGCCTTAACATTGTTTGATGGGTTTTTCTTGTTCCTGTCGAGGGAATTTATCATTGATGCCAAGGCCCTAACCCTAGGATCGATGCCCTGGCCTTATGAATAAAGTCCTAGCTCTAGGAATGACGGTAAAGAGATTGCAATGATGTCAAATCCCTAGAAGGAGTATCAAAGCATGTGATCATAGTTCAGCAGAAGCCCTAAAATCCCTAAGAATCTAGCAAGAGGTGTTGCAAAAGTGTTTTAAGCCCTCAAAGGCAAACATGACAACCAGAAGAAGCCCTTCAAGAAAATCAAGAAATAAGTGGTCAAAGTCAAGGCAAACGCAAAGAAAAGCTACATCATCATGTAGCCTTTGACAAGACTTTTCCAACGATAGGTGGCATGCCACCTAACTCCTCATGGTTGAGGAGAAAATAATTTTTGAAGTTGGCATTAAAACCACATCCAGTGGACAACAGTGGAACCAACACTCAAGTCAGCCCTAATGTGTGATTCCTAAAAATCAGTATAAATAGGCATGTATATTGGTTCATTTTACACTTCATATTGTTGAAAATTGGTAGCTTCGGTCAGTATTTTCATTGACAAAAGCAAGGAGAAATTACATATTTTATATGTTGACCAAGTTGGCCTCATTTGCACAAGTTGACCCCACTCATTGAAAGGGTTTGACCCCAAGGTCAAAACCCACTTCTTAACACGTATATATTGGTATTTGATTGACCTCATTTGGCATCCATCCATCATAACTCATTCAACAAACACAAGGAGTTTTGTTCACTCCTATGAGGAGGAGAAGAAGATCTGTTCAGCATTGACCAACTATTTGATTTTTGTTTGACTAACGTTGACTTTTGTTCATTCTCTCTATTTGACTTAGCTTTTGACTGATTTTAAGGGCCAAGTTTCTGTGAAAATTCTATCACTACAACAACTGATTTATTTTACCTACTTATTTCTTGATAAGCTATTTATGAAAAATCCTTTAGTAAACATTAAAATAAATTATATAGTAGATATCACATCATAATACAGAAACAAACACATCACAAGAATTAACACATTGACACAAATATTTTGGACAATCAGTCTCCGGAAAATCCCAATGCGGGAAAACCAATGCAGCAAACGAGGATTTTATTATTCAGCAATTCTTCAATACAACTGGGTGCCAAACTAGCTTACCCAACAAAGAGAAAATCTGTCAACACTTCCACCAGTCCCAACGTCAACCTAGCTAACCTCTGCATAGCTCCCAGACCCTCTGCGTCAGCCCCTACCTCTCTGCATCAGCAATGGGCCTCTCTGCATCACCCACGCAGGCACTCCGGTGACTGCACAATCTACAACCTTTGCATCTGCCTGAGAGACTTTCTATCTGCCTCTCCAACCTCTGTGATGTTTCCCTGGTGTTGTTCCCTTCCTCTGTTCCGTACTTGTTGCCTCCTGCTGCTCTCCAAACCACTAGTTCAAATTTCTCAGCTAACCCCGCTCGAGAAATCGAACTAACTGGTCTCCCTCAGTATATTCTCCAACTGACCCTCAAGCCTTTTCTTATACTTTTCCTGTTGGTCCTCCAACAACTGAGATTAAATCTCTAATCAACGACTAATATTAGATTTGGCTTGATCCATGACTTTTAGAACCTTCTAAGCCAGTTTTATATTAATACCCATTAATATTTTATTTTTCCTAAGTTTAGACTTAAGAATTCCATTAAAAATATTAATTATTTTAACATCTCCCAAACCAGTTAGAATCTGCCCAAACCATTTCTGGGTCTTGGAGATCTCATGTGCTTTAGCCTCTCCACCAATTTTCATGGTTAGAACACATCTGATGCTACCCAAAATCAACAATTTCTCTTTGATTCGTTGATGTTTGACTGAAGTTTATCTTTGCTTCTGGTCCATTGACCAAGAGTTGACCAAGCTTTGTATGTGGTGTTGTAGGTCAAATTTTGGCCCTTTCACCAACTACCTCAAGTCAAAATTTTGTTGTAGAATGTAACTAGGGTTGGACTTCATTAATGTATTTGAGTTACTATGTAATGCACTTGTCAAAAGAATAAAAAAAGAAAAATATTATTGTATCAATGACTTATTAAAGCATGGATTTCATGCTTGGGTCATCATTATATTAGTCAAAGTCCTCATTGTGGAGTCCTAATATTAATATTGAGTCAATAGAGTCATTGTACAATTAAAGAGACCCTTCTTGGGCTTTGAAATCATGTAAAAAGGTTTATTATTGAGTAAAATATCATTTATGTAACCTCCATACCAAGTCGACCTAATTGAGATCAAATTGGCCGAAAGGACACCTATTCGACCTCACCTGGAGCCTATAAAAGGAAGGAGATCGAATTCATTTGGAATGTCTCATCGCAAGCTAGTTCGATATCTCTCTAGAAGCCAGAAAAAGTGCAAAGTGGATCAAGGAAGCCAAAAGGACTGCGAGTTGGGTCAAGGTCAAAGAGAAGGAAAAAGTGAAGTTTTCGTGCTACTGTCCTCTCTCTTTCGTGCCCTAGTTTGGGAGATTAAAGTCTTCCAAGTGTTGTTGCTGTGAGTTGTTGTCTAATGTCATAAGTTGCTACATAGTCAAAGTTGTTGGGGTCGAAGTGCTACTCCAAAGGGATCAAAGATCTAGAAGGACTAACTTGGTGTGGAGGGAAGGTTTGGTCTATGTCTAGGTTGAAAAGTCTCAAAGGAAACAATTGAAGGAAGAGAATTTTTGATTTGGTTTTCCCCTCGAGGGGGGTTTTTCCCTGGCATAGTGCCTACATCCTTTGTCTTTTGTTTTTGTGATCGTCATACACACATAATATGGTAATTGCTTGATGAAAAGTAAGATAATAAAGAAGTAAAAGAAGCCAACATAACTCACAAGTAATTATCAAGAAAGAGGAATCAAACCCTAATCTACTTGCATTGATTTCTTAACAAATTCGGCCCCTCTATTGGAAATTTTGACTTGGACCAGAATTGACTATTTCTCTCACATTTCACTAGTTTGACTTGGCATTTACCGAGGTTAGAGATTGAAATTTTCATTGGAATATTCTAATGTAAATTTTCATGAATTGAAATCTCTCATAAGGAAAGATTTATGCAATTTCCCCTTAGTGGATTTTTCCCTATTCATTAACCTAAATTTTGTTGTCTCTTGTCTCATTGTTTACTGTGATCTCTATTGCTCTATTGTAGAAGTTAATGGTTGAAAATTTTCATGTATAACTGCTTAATGATTGGAATGTTCTAAAGTGTATCATTGGAAATAGTTATTAGTTTGAAAAATCGTGCTAGTCTTGATTGCACTAGAACATCAACGCATATAACTCATAGATAAAGGAAAATAGAGGTCTGAAAAAAGAAAGGAAGAGATCCAAGTTGAGACCGAGAGAAGGAAAGAGTGACAATCTGAGCTAAAAGTGAGTTGAGCAAAGAGTGATTTGGTTTCTTTTTAGTGCAGTGAAAGAATAGGATAAGAAGGTCGAATTCTGGCAAAGTTTTGTAAGAGGCCAAGAAGGTAAATTTTGTTGTGGTTCTTTGTGGTGTTACTATATGACAAGCTGTGTTGGCTTAGGAGGGGACCAAGCCCTAGGCGAAAATTCGAAGTTCCATGTTACCTTAGCTGGTTCTAAAGGAGAAAAAATTGCCCCTACCCGAGTCGTAGGTGGCTCTCTTTTCTACTGTGTTTTAGGTGTTGAAGGAAATGTAACTAGGTTCAGTAAATGTACTTTTCATATTTGTATTTATTCAAGAAAAGAAATATTATTTTTATAATATATGTTAAAGTGTTATAGTTGAGTCGAAGAGTCCAAAGAATTATGTTGAAGACCTTAAGGGAACGTTACACCATGTATATTTATGTATGAGAGCCAAAGAATACACCTCCAAGCAAAGTCAAGCCTCCTCCTAGTAATGGCACCATTAAATGAATCAAATTGAAGCAAAGAAGACAAGTCGGCCAGCAGCCTTCAAGTCGTCCTACAAGTCAGCCTAAAGGAGGGACAGTCCTCTATATATAGAGGTTGCCCACTGCTCCAACGTCCCATTCATCTACCTCTGAAATCAGCAAAGTAAAGCAGCCGAGAAAAGGTGAGTGAAGGATGAAGAGGAAGCCTCTAAGTGCAGCGAAGAAGATAGAAGGGACAGCAAAGGTTTTGGGACTGTTCTAGGGCCAATACCAATCACACGTGCGAAGGAAAAAGAGGGTTGCCGGCGGTTATGACAGCAGCAGCTTACAGTCAATCATATCTCATTGTTTGGGCTTGAATCTAGGCCTACAAGGCCTCCTATCCAAGGAAAGAAGGAGCGTCTTCAAGTGAAGGAGAGAGGAACCATATTACATCAAGAAAAGCTCCCACACGTGCAAGAATTAGGGCTGCATAACAGTCCTACCAAGTCTGCATCTACACCTCAAGGAAGAGCTCATTTGGTCAAGGAGAAGGTAGGGATCATCACAAGGGAAGGGACTAATCACAAGTGTCTCTTCTAGAGCAAGCGCAACAAGGTACATCAACAGTTGAACGAAGAACAAAGTGTCAGAAGAAGGAGGACGAAGTGCCGGGGAACAAAGCACCGGAAGGAGGAAGACAAAGTGCCAGGGAAACCAAGCGCAGAGAGGAGGAAGGACTTGACTTGTGCTTGGAGGATATTTTAGTCAAGGGTCTAGGGTTTGGCATTGATCAATAAGAAACTTCAATAAGATAAAACTTACCGAAGGGCTTTCCTCTCAAGAGAATAGAGGTTTTGGCCCAGGCTACGAACCAACATCTTCTGTTCTTGTTTTTATGTTTTGGTAGCAATTTGATGAAGTATACTCACGTGCATTAATAATAAGAAGAAGAAAAAGATTAAGCTAACGAGAAAAACTAAAAAGACTCCACAAATTGTTATCAAGTAACGAAGAATCCTACTATACCTAATTGCCCTAGATTCTTCAACATAGTATCAAAGGTAAGGTGACACATCAAGGAAAGGGCAACTCAAGAACACTCATCAAGGAAAGTCATCTATAGGGTTGAAGCATCAAGCCAAATCTACTCAAGGAAAAGAAGGCCTATCACCTATCATTCATCAAGGAAGACTACATAGCAAGAAGAAGAGCCTTACATAAAGGCACCTAGAAAGAAGAGCAGATTGAAACAGGACCTACGTCAAGCTACAAGTCATCAAGCAAGTCCACTTGGAGAAGGAAACTTGAAGAACATCAAGATCCTAGGAAGGCAAGCCATCAAGTCTTCAAGGAGAAAGCAAATCCACTACATCTCAAAATCTATCAAGTACATGTCCCCTTCTGAATATACATCAATGTCTTTTTGCAAGGAAAGCAATAGATTGGCAGTTAACAATAACTTTCTTGCATGGAAGAAGAGGATTGATTTACTTCTCAAGGAGAATGAACTTCTAGAACATGTCAAAGGGAATATCGCTATCCCTGCTAAGGAACAAACTCAAGCCTTATCTAAGTACAATAAGGATGAGACAAGAGCTCAAAGGATTCTGATAGAATCAATCAAAGACTCTATCATTCCTTATGTCTCCAAATTTGAAACATCAAAAGAAATTTAAGATAAGCTAGTAGAGCTATTTTCGGTATCCACAATCGAAGAAGTAATATCTCTAAGGAATGAATTGTACACGATGAAGATAACAAAGGAAGGAATAGCTCCCTACTTCATGAAAATCTTTGAAATGAGAGATCAACTTCAAGAGCTTGGGGAATTCATGTCTGACAGAGAGATGACAACTGTAGTACTTAATGCTCTAACTGAGGATTGGGGCAACTTCACCTCAAGCATATATGCCAAGAAGGAAGCAACCACACTTAGTGAAATGTGGTCTCTATGCAGGACAGAGAAAACCAGACTTAAAGCAAAGGAAGATGTGGGATCAAAGGAGCAAGCATTCACTACCATGACCAAAAGAAAGGGTAATTTAATTTGCTCCATGAAGAACAAACAACAAAGACATGTCCAAAATCCAATGTTTTGGATGTCAAGAATATGGACACTACAAAAGGAATTGTCCTAAGCTTAAGAAGGACAACAACAACAAAAGAAAAAGGGAAGAAGCTCACATGACTCAAGAGGTGAAAGAAGAAGAAAAGAAGCAAAAGAAGGACGATCCTCCAGATCTCTACTATGACTAGGTCAAACTCTTTACTTCAAGTCTTCTTTAAAGGTTTTGAGTAGGATAGGAGCATGTAGGAATAAAATAAAATTGCATAGCTAGAAACATCTGCTAGAATCTAGAAACATGAAGTACATAGAGTTCTAGATACTCATGTAGAAAGAGCATTGATAAATGAGAACGAAAATGCATGGTTGGAAATATCTTCTAGAATATAGGAGCATGATGAACATAGCTCAAGATATTCATATAGAAGGAGCATACCTAGTATAGGACCTCATCCACAATGAAAGAAAAATTGATCATGATTAAGAATCTTAGAAGACCTCCATCATCAAAAGGAAAGAAACATTTGCAAGGCAAGGTTCTTTAAGATCCTATGATGGAATCTTCAAAAGAAGGTTCATAAACCAAAGTAGATGTCTCATTGGGAATCTCATTCATGGGATTCAAGAAAAGGATGATATGCAGGCAAGCTAAGATGAAGCAAGAAGGACCACAACAAGGACAACCGAATGAAGCTATGATGATCAAAGGAGAATCAAGATGAGGTATGTGTGCATCCAAGTTTAGTCATGTTATCATTTGTATATTATTGAGTCATGGGAATAGTTCTATAACATGATCAAGTATGAAAGAATCTCTTTCACCAAGGACATGCTCAAAGGCATGTACTACAATGCAATCAAGGTCAACAAAAGAATATTCCCAAATAAGGAGTATAAGATTGTTGACTACGAAGCAAGAAGAAATGTTGACTAGTCCAGGAAGCAAGCAATGAAGAAATTCTCTCACAAGAAGCATAAGATGGTTGACCTATCTATCTAAGAAGAAGTGAATGAAGAAAGAGATCAAGCATGTGAAGAATACCATGATCACCGAGAATCACTATCTGACAAAATACTCTAAAGATATCTCCATAAAGAAGGCAGGACAACTCTAACAATGGAAGGAAGGACCCTTGACACCTATGAAGGCCTTGAAGATATGAAAGATGCAGATAATTGATTCTACTCTACAAAGATGTTGTGATGAAGAAACCATCCAACATAAGAAAAAGCAATGTTGAAACAATATCAGGATGAAGTCATGATGGGCTACTAGGTCGAAGCATGTATGGGAAAAGTATTCTGAAGCATGGAAAAATGACGAAGAAGTAGACAAACGACAATAAAACCTGATGTATGGCAAGAAAGACACTTTCCACGAAGGAAGCAATGACATGACAAACCATGAAGGAAAGCGATCAATGGATGGTGCCCTTACCTAGAAGAAGTTCGATCAAACACATCAAAGAAAGGAGATCAAGCAGCTGAAGGACCCATGAAGAAGAAGTTGTTGATGAATGAAAGATTCCCTAGTTAAGAGGGAGCTCTGACAAGTCCCTGATCAAGAGGGAGTTTTGGATCACCCCTGATTACAAAGGAGTCACAATTGTGTTTTTCCATTTAATGGGTCATGCACTAGACCAAGACTAACAGCCGTTAAGTCTAGATGAAATCCATGAATGGAAATGTAGACACAAGATAGACGCAACATTCTTGTCTTCACTTGGGAAGAAAGAATGGGAGGATTGAGTAATCATCTGGGATCCGATACTCTTTGAGGATGTGTAGGGCATCCAAGACAAGAGTAGGCAAGAGGACCGATATTCTTTGAGGGTTGGGAACCCAAAACAAGAATACAACTAGAAGGTCATACTCAGAGAACACCCGAGAGGGTATGTACCTTGAGAGACAATGACGAAGGTGTCTATAAATCATTGGTCTCACCAACATTGTAGCTCATGATCTCATGAAGAGATGGAGTTGTTAGTCAAGGCCTTGCACTATGACAATGCTGATTGATATGATGCTATAACAGATGGATTGCAAATCCAGTTTCTCTTATGTGAATTCCTCAAGATTGAAACATAGCCAAACACCTTGTAATATTGTATGAATACCTCCCTAGTTAAGAGGGAGTGTTGAAGGGAATGTAACTAGGTTTGGTCTTCATAAGTGTACTTTTGATACTTGTATTTATTCAAGAAAAGAAATATTATTTTTATAATATGTCAATAAGTTTTTTGCTCATTGAAGTAGGTCTAGCGCATGTTAAAGTGTTATAGGTGAGTCGAAGAGTCAAAAGAATTATGTTGAAGACCTAAAGGGAATGTTACACCATGTATATTTATCTATGAGAGTCAAGGAATACACCTCCAAGCAAAGTCAATCCTCCTCCTAGTAATGACACCATTAAATGAAGCAAATTGAAGGAAAGAAGACAAGTCGGCGAGCAGTCTTCAAGTCAGCCTACAAGTCAGCCTAAAGGAGGGGCATTCCTCTATATATAGAGGTTGTCCACTCCTCCAACGTCCCATTCATCTACCTATGAAATCAGCGAAGTAAAGGAGCCGAGAATGTTGGAATTTGTAGGTCTAATTGTTAGAGACCCTTCATGTACTTTTCTGATTTATTTCTTCCTACTTGTTTTGAGGAATTAACAAGTTATTTACCATGTAAATACTGAAAATAAATATAAGTACATGCTCAACACATTACAGATCATCAACTGAAGGAAACAGAACAAGCACACAAGTGACACCGTTGTTTTTGGAACAATGTCCCCGAAAAAACCCAATGTGGGAAAACCGGTGCAGCTATCTAAGGGTTTAATTATGATGCAGTTTCAGAATACAATCTGGGTGCCAAGACTAGCTCACCCAACAGAGAATAATCTCGGCAATGGTACCTCTCCTTTGGAGACAAATATTTCGGCTGAAACCCCGAATAAACACTCTGACAGCTCCCAGCTCCAATCTGCCCCACGAAAACCTTAGCATCAGCCTCTAGGGACTACGTCAGCCCTTCTGGCCCAGCATCTGCCCAAAGTCACCTTAGCTCGCCTTGCGTCAGCCTCTAGAGGCACTGCGTCAGCCCTTAGAGCCTCTATGTCACCCGTGCTGGCTCTCTGATCCACTACATAGCTCCTCGCTGCCTCTGCGTGAGCCTTGGCTGGCTTTGCTTGAACCTCTAGCTAGCTCTGTGTCCCTCTCTCCTGGCTTCTGCGTTGATCCTCCTGGTACTATCTTTGCCTCTCTACTTCTGTATTCACTACCCCTCAGCTGCAACTGTGATCACTCTTTCGACTTCCTCACCAAACCCTGCCCTAAAAAATCGAAATCTTAATCAACTCAGTGTATTCTCCAAGTGATCCTCAAGCTTCCTCTTATACTTTTCTCGCTGACAATTCAACAGCCGAGATTAAGTCCCTAATCAACGGCTAAGATTAGATCTGGCTTGATCCATGACTTTTGGACCCTTCTCTCACAGTTTTATATTAATTCACATTAATATTTTATTTTCCCTAAGTTTATACTTAGGGGCTCCATTAAAAACATTAATTATTTTAATATCTCTCAAACTATTTAGAATCTGCCCAAACCATTTTTGGGTATTGGAGATCTCATGTGCTTTAGCCTTTCCACCAATTTTCATGGCTAGAGAACATCCAATGCTACACCAAATCAACAGAGAAAAGGTGATCAAAGGACGAAGAAGAAGCATCAAGTGCAACAAAGAAGATAGAAGGGGCAATGAAGGTTTTGGGATTGTTTTAGGGCCAATACCAGTCACACGTGCGAAGCAAAAAGAGGGTTGCCCGCGGTTATGGCAGCAGCAACTTACAGTCAAGCATATCTCATTGTTTGGACTTGAATCTAGGCCTACAAGGCCTCCTATCCAAGCAAAGAAAGGAGGGTCTTCAAGCAAAGGAGAGAGGAACCATGTTACATCAAGCAAACCTCCCACACGTGCAAGAATTAGGGCTGCAGAACAGTCCTACCAAGTCTACATCTACACATTGTTGACCACTACGTGTCAACTACCCATAGCAATACACCCGCTTTTTCGCAAAAGGGATAGCGCTTGAGCGACGTGTCCGTGTCATTCGACTGTCGTCATCAGCCCAATCATATTGTTTTGTAAACCTAGTCTGCATGTCTAAATTGTAAATAATCTTAGCAAATCTGAGTCATGTATGTAAACTACCTAGGCAAACCTAATTTTCTAGTGATAATCTACGTTCCGGAAGGTTTTTTGTCTCGCCGATTTGTTATCACTCAGGTTGTTCCCAAAAGTCGTAGGAAAGGGAATACGGCCGAGGTAACCACAGACCATCTTTTAGACATAGATTCTAGCCAATCTGTATCCAGAGTGGGCTCTCTCTTTATAATTTAGCTTTGTTTTGAGGTATATTAGGCTAGTTATGAAGTACGAGGGTTTTGTTTTGAGTTTGGTTGGAAGGAGGGGGATTCAATGGCATAGTGAGGTAAAACTGAAACATTTCAGTCCATTGGGCATGTTGGAGTCACAGAGGGATGGCTTCCTCGGTTAGGTTTCTTACCAGAGGATTTATCACAAAGCAAGGTACTCGAATATGGAACAATTTAAAGGCTATAATCAGATGAAATGGAGTCAATGGGTGAAGGGCAATTAAGAATCCTTCATCATGTTGACAGAGGGAAAATGGATGACTACTGCTAAGGAGCAATTAAGAATTCCTTAGCTAATATTCAAGATGAAAGAACCAAGGGAAACAGGAGCAATTAAGAATTCTTGTTCATGCTAATTCTGAAGAAAACATTAATAATAACAGAGACTGAACACAAAGTGCAAACAAGCAAATTCTGAGTTATTCTTTTTCTCTATTATTTAGATCATGAAACATATATGATATAGTAAACATAGAAATTGTAAAACACAAGTTAGAAGAACTTATTGATCCATAAAAACGATTCAAGAAATCTGTAATATGGTCCTTAGCATCAACTCTTCATCCAGTGAGCTCAACGAAAATGGTTCCAACAGCGGTTTTTATTTCCAAAATTGTTCAGTATTACAGTCAAAACTATGAACATTCACCAGTAACCAACCAACCCCAAATACTTCGCCTAGGGGGGTATTTATACAGAAATGTCAAGATATCATACAAAATATTTGATAGAAATAATATATGCTGACAATTTAATGCTTCTTTTACATAGATAGAGACAGGTAGTCTCGAAAAGAGGGAGACAATAAATAGATGCAATAAATTCGTGTTGCGCTGGTTGATCCGTCTTTATGAGATGTACTGGAGGTAGGTGCTGCAAGTCGGTTCCTAACTGTCTTCTACTAATCCTCTGTGCTAGTTGTTCTTCCTTCGCTGGATTTCCTTCAACTCTGATGTGATGCGCGTTGAACCATGTGAATATGATTCATTCCTTCTCTCTGCAGTTATAGTAAATGGTCCAAAAATTTTCATTGACCAAATATAATTTACAGGATCTCTAACATGCTTTGCCACCATTCTGGCCCTGGTAATTTATGTCTCTGCAGCTTCCTCAGAGTTTCGTCTGTTTCTGTGTACCTGAAGAAATTAGGTGGGATGGTGAACAAATGTTTTACCTCATGCTCTATGTAAAATAGATTTTCCAGGCTATCATAAAGGGACTGGCCAGATGGCAGTGACTTCTCTCCTAAAGTGCTTGAAGATGCATTAGCTTGATTAGCAGCATATGTATTTAATTTATGAACACAGTCCTTGTGCTTCATCAGACGATCATTACTTCCCAGAGGACTTGGCAAACCTTTTTGATGTAGGACTGCAAATTTTTTTGTGAAAGAATCAACCTCTACCTGCATGTCCTGGCATCTTCTGTCCAAGTTTTGCATTAGAGTTCTCATGGTTAGAACTCTCTTGATGTCCAAAATGGTATATGTTCTGTCTCTTATATCTAGTGCCGCCAGTTCTTCATTGGTCTTGGTATTCAAAAAGTCAGTGAAACAGGAATCGGCGATTTTGCCGATTAATCGCAATTCCAACTCTACTCGGCGATGAAACGATCCAATCCGAATCTTTCCGAGTCAAATCGCATTGACCGAGTTTGACTCGTGGTCAATGCGAGTTTGACTCGTGAGTTTGGCGATTATTCCGACTCTGCGTTTTTTTCCGAGTCCCGCCAATTTTGGGTTTAGGTTTATCGGTTTCGGATTGTCGCGTTTATCACTTTATCGATTACGTGGTAGAGTTGTTTCATAATTCATTGTCCCGCATCCAGACACCGCACAGTCGACACTGCCGCAAAGCCGCAGAGCTGCATTCGACGCCGCATTGTTGAGATATCACATACCTGCGTGAGTCGTGAGGTAACCGGAATCCCTCTCTCTATATATATATAATGATGAATCGTGATACTGTGCAGTGTGATCATGTGATGCAAATCGCGATACAGCAGAGAAGAACAGACTCCAGAGATGCTAATGCAGCAATGCCATATATATAACAGTTATGCGGCATGCCTGCCATATATGTATCTGCCTGATATATAACGCAAAGTTAATCGGGATGCCTGCAATATATATATAACAGTTACGCTTATGCGGCATGCCTGCCATATAACCATTGAACTGATCAATTTAGTATTTCTGTTTTCTCTGTGCCTTCTCTTTCCATTTGTATCTCCTGTAACCAGCTTGCAAGTGATTTTTCAGTTCTTTTTTGTTGTATGGACATTCCTGCTCTGTTATCCCCCAGCTCTCTAGCCTATTATTGCTTTTGATTTCCCAAGTGCTCTTCCTCCGTTGCAGCACTTCATTTCTGATTTTGTTGGGTATCCATTTACTGTCCATTTCTCTCACCCTTTGGTGGGATAAAATCAGTCTTTTAACTACCTGCAACTCAGTTGGCTATAAACTGGGTTCTGCCACCATGAGCCCATATATTATATATAACAGTTACGTTTACTGATACTCCCTAAGCTACGTTCTTGGGATATGCACATGGAGGACCAACATATGTAATAAAAAGTTAAAAACAGGCCCACAACAAATATTACTCCTCTTTGGACTAAGATCAGAATTATCCTCATCCCCATCTGAAGTATGCTCCATTTGTTCCCAAAGATTCTTGAGGACTAAGTTTTCCTCTTCTAATATGCCAATAAAGTTTAGGCAATCCTCATTGATCCTGAGATCAGATATCAAATCACCATGGACTTGAGCTTTCCTTTCTATCGTTGGACATCTGGCCAAGATAGGAACTAAGGGTTTATCAATTTCATTTGCGATGTGTGCAAAAGGGCATTGAAGCCTTTCTTTAATGTTATTCTCTACTAAACCTATCTCTCTGTACTCCACATTATCTGTTAAAATAGGCTTGCAGTGAGTACTAATCTTCTTTAGGCTAAAACTGAGATTATTTCCATCTCTATACTATATAGAAAGCCTGATCCATTTCCATCCAGAAACTTTTAAGAACCGAGTTATCCTCTTCTATAGTGCCACTAAAATTCAACCATTGTCATTGATCCTCAAGTCAGATACCATATCATCATGGATCTCAACTTTCTTCTCTACCATTGAAGTTATGTATTATCATTATGGAGGTTGCTCACACCTCAGGCTAAGTCAAATTCACCTGTGAAGACTTTCTGTTATTTTAATTTTTGCATGATCAATAAACAAGCTTGAAAATTACTTATTCTAATTTCCAAGCACCTTTTTCGAGATTTAATGAGAGATAAGTCAACCTTAGAGGAGGGTGCTACTGTTTCTGTTGTTGGTGTGATGGAGAGCACAGTTTTTGGATCTCTTTCGCATAAGATAGGGTGTTGACTGTTGAGTATGTTTTCTTGGTAAGGACTCAAGGAGACGCACTTCTTAAGGAATTTTCAAGCAGTTAATGTGCCATTTTTGGTCTGCTTCGCATGTCATCTGTGCCGTTGTTATGACTGTTCTCAACCAGCAAAACTTAAATGGCAGTACTGCACTTTGGCCTTTCAGCATGACATGGCACTTTCTTGGTGTGCTTTTGTGCCAATTTTTAGAGCTATGTTGTGCTCCATTGAATAAAACCAGGGTTCTACATGTTTTTTGGTTTTATTGAAAGGCAACATTTCTATATGTTTACTGACATTTGTCTTCATTTAACTTTTTAAATTTCTAGCATATTTTAAATTTTTGGATCATTTTTAAATTTGATTTTTTGTTGTCTTTCACAGGAGCCACAAATTAAATAGAAGCCACGACTCCAAATCTTAACAGAAGCCACAAATTAAACACAAGTTCAAAGCAACAACAATGTTGAGAGAGAAGGACTTTGCTTGGGTTTATTGTGACAAGATTCCTGGAAACCCCAAGCTCCTTTGTAAATTTTGCAAAAAGGAATGTCGCGGAGGCATTTATAGATTCAAGTTCCACCTTGCACAAATACCTGGCCATGATATAGGTCTTTGCAGCGACGTTGACGATAATGTCAAATACCAAGCAGCCTTGGCCCTTAAGATGTTAGATCAGCATAATGCCAGGAAAGCAAAGCAAAATACTGAAATAGGAACTCTTGGAGTTGATAGTTTTTCTACCACTAGCCCCATGTCACCTCACTCTGTTGAATCCTCAATGTTGTTCCCAAGTTTTCCACACATGCCTCCAAGGCCAAGTCAAACTCAAAGCCATACGAGTCCTTCGACTCCTTCCTTCAACACTGGAGGTTGAAACATAAACACCTTCTTTTCTCCCCGCACAAAACCTAGTTCCCAACCTACCTTGAATGCCACTAGTTGGAAAAAAAATATCCATAGTCAGGCAAGGAAGGCCATTGCTAACTTTTGGTACTATTCTGCAATACCTTTCCACTGTGCCAGAAGTCCGTATTGGCAAGCTATCATTGATGCAATTGCTGTTGTAGGTCCAGGGTTCAAAGCCCCTACATCAGAGAGCCTTAGGACAGATATGTTGTTAGAGAGTGTTGAAGATGTCATGCTTGTGCTAGCTGAGTTTCGTTCATCATGGGTAGAAACAGGGTGCACCATCATGAGTGATGGATGGACAAATCAGAGGAATAGAACTTTAATAAATTTCCTTGTATCTTGTCCCGCAGGCACAATGTTTCTCAAACCAGTGGATGCTTCAAACAAGGTTAAGACTGCCCAACTTATCTGTGAAATGATGGAGGAAGTCGTTCAAGAAGTGGGAGAAGAACATGTTGTACAAATTGTCACCGATAATGCAGCTAATTATATGGCTGCTGGTAGACTTTTTGAGATTAGGCACCCCACTATTTTTTGGACCTCTTGTGTCGCCCATTGCATAGATTTAATGCTTGAGGACATTGGTAAGCTTCATTGGATACAAGGGGTTGTGGAGAAGGCAAAATCCATAACCAAATACCTATACAACCACACTATTGTCCTAAACACTATGAGAATATACACTGAAGGTAAAGAAATTGTTCGACCTACAGTGACTAGATTTGCAACAAATTTCATATCTTTGCAATCTGTGGTTAAGCAAAAGATAAATCTGAAGAGGATGTTCTTGGGACCTGAGTGGATGGGATCTAAACATTCCAAGACCCTTGAAGGCATCGAAATTGCTGCACTTGTGTTTAATGATGGTTTCTAGAAAGATGTCGAAGAGATTATTGCTGTGACGGAGTCCCTTGTTAGAGTTCTCAGGTACTTCAAGTCTTTTAACTTTTTCATTTTTTAAATTTCATTTCAAGCTTCTTTTTATTTACAATGTTTCATATTTCTTTAAATTTGAATGCTTGAACTTTCAGGATGGTTGATGGTGACAAACCCGCTATGGGTTACATTTATGAGGCGACGGATCTCGCAAAGGAGGCCATCAAAAGAAGATATGGGGATGATAAGACAAAGTATATGCCTCTTTGGGACATTACAGATGCACGTTGGGATAGGCAATTGCATTCCCCTTTACATGCTGCTGGGTACTTCTTAAACCCACAATACTTTTATGATAAGAGCAAATTTAATGAGGATGGGGAGGTTGGCAAAGGACTTATGACATGTGTGGAAAGGTGCTTCCCTGATCCAGAACAACAAAGTCGTGTCTTTTCCCAACTACAAGATTATAGGGCACCATCTAAATTGTTTGCCTATACCAGTGCTATAAGACAAAGGTCTAAGATGTTGCCAGGTACCCAGCTTGAGGGCTTCATCAATTCATTAAATTTGTTTAAACTTTATTTTGTATGTTAAATGTTTTATTAAATTTTCTTTTCTTTTTAAGTTTTTACTATTTACTAATTTAGCACTTCTACTCACAAACCCTTACCACTTGCTAGGTCTTTGGTGGCAAAACTTTGGTAGTGATACGCCAGATTTGAAGAGATTTGCCATTCAAATCTTAAACCAAGCATGCAGTGCTTCAGGTTGTGAACGCAACTGGAGCATGTTTGAGAAAATAAATTCTAAGAAGTGCAACCGATTGACACAAAAACGCTTGAATGACCTTGTATTTGTCCATTACAATCTACGACTTCGCAACAAACAAATACAAGGTGAGATTCGAGAGCTTGAATTTAAAGGTTTCATAATCTAGTTCGTACTTTAAAGTTCAAACTTCAAACTTCAAACTTCAAAGTGAAACTTTAATTCACATTTCAATGTCTCATGATAATGACAGGTGTGGATCATTCACCAATCGACCTTGAAGAGATAGATTTGCAAGTTACAAATGCGGCAGACTGGGTTCAATTAGATGAGCCTCCTCTTTTAAGCCTTCATGACTTGGAGAACTTTGAGAGTCAAGCAAGCGAAGGAGTGGAATGAATCGCTTCTAGTTCTCACTCTTAAGAGTCTTAGACTCTTAGTTGCTGATTTTTTTCTGATTAGTATGCAGTTTTTTGTAAACTTTTAGAAGCATATGTTTCTAAGGACTCAAGAATCAGTGCTTTGGATCATGTTTGGACTCATAACATATATGAGATACTTATTTATTCATGATATTTTGGACATCTATTGATATTATGCATTGTTTGGAGTCTGGACATGCCTTTACCCAATATTAATGAAAAATGGCTTTTTTAATTCAATATATGTGTATATTTTTATTTAATGAATTCAATATTCTTTGCCGTTTTTTTCCCGATCCCATTAAAACTCTTCGCTCTTTTGCCTCGCCAATTTATTGCCGATTCCGAGTCTGGTAACATTGCAAAAAATGTATTAGCCTATTAGCTTGCTCAGGCATCTGTCCCAATAATGCTCTTGTTTTCTGAGTTTCCACTTGGGCCACTCTTATCAAATCAATTTGTTCATAAATGGTTTGAATAGACCTCCATACATCACTAAGAGATTGGGTAATGTTAGTCCACAAAATTCCTCTAATTTCTGCCAGAGGCTTATCCAGTGAGAGATCATTCTCTAAGGCTCTTACCTTGTTCTCCAATGCTTTGATCTCCCTTGTTTTCTCTGCCACATTCATCTTTGATTTATCATAGCTCTATTCAACTTTTGCCAATTTTTCTTTGACTTGCTTCCACTCTGATACTTGGAGTTTCAAATCCTCCATGGCTTTTATTAATTGCTCTGTAGTCATAGTTGTACCGCTGCCTAGTGCTGTTGCTGGGGTACCTGTGGTGATTTCTGTTGTTGATGCCAGGACAGTGGAAAGCATTGTTGTTGTAACTGTAGGAGGGGCAGTTGTGACTGTTGGAGCTATTTCAGGTGGCTGGGAGGTCAACTCTCCCTGCTTTTCTTGTAATGCTTTCTCCAATGCCTGCTCCATCTCACTTAACCTTTCATTCATCCTCATAAGCAGGTCCATCATGTCCTCCTCTAACTTCTGTTGTACAACTTCTGTTGTCTGTGGATGCATAGTAGAAGGCAGCTTTAATTGTTTCCTGAGGACAGCAATGTCCTCTTCCTTCTTCTTCATCAATGCCTTTATGCCTTTGGCATCTTTGCAATCATGTCCCAGTTCAATAATAATATCCTCCAAGGATTTGATCCTGTTGTCTTTGGCTAGAGAGGAAGCCTTTTCCAAATCCAGTTAAGCAAAGGTGTTGTTCAATGAGTTCTGCAGTTTGTGAGCCAGCATTGCTTTATGTGCCAATGTGGAGTAGACCATCTCTCCAGTTTGTTTTTGCAGCTCAATCTGGTCCATGTGATGAATGTCTTTTCCAAGGACCTCCAGATTTGTTCTGATGTAGTTAGCTGTTGATTGTGGTTGTTGCACTTTAGGCTTAAAGTGGCTCAAGATCATTTTACCTTCTTTAATGTCATATGCAGACATTAACCTTTGCTGGTTGGTGGGGGCCATCTTTAGAAACTGATTATAAAGTTGCAGCCTCAATGGGTCATTCTGGGCCTTTATCTCAGTGAATGTTCTTTTGATATCAGAACCTTACTTGCTTTGCGGCCTAGTGGATGAAACCTCCACACTATGCTGCCTTTCTAGGTCCTATGTGTGAGAAGTGGTGGATGTTTCTATCACTGGGGATGTTTGTGGACTGGTTGCCCTCTCACCTTTTAGACTTTCTATTGTTTCTTCAATGATTTCCGCTTCAGATAGAGGATTAAGTCTTTGCCTTTTTGCACCTAGCTGCTCTGCAGGTCCACTACTGGGTGTGGCCTCTTGTCTGTCTCTTTTCTTGCCCTTTTCCTCATTAAGAGGACTCTATAATGCTGGTATCTCTGGTGCTTTGGTCTGGACCGAAGGAATTTGCCCCTGTTGATCAGTCATTGCTTGTTGTTCTATGTCTATCACTTCCTTGCCCTTTGATGTCCCTGTAGCTGGTGTAGTGCTTTCTTGTGCAGGCTGCTGAGAAGTTCCAACAGCAAATGTGCCAACTCCTATTTGCTGGGGCAGCTTGAAAGATACCTGTCCAAAAGAG
>APFE031514023.1:19782-30146 GCA_000404065.3 Pinus taeda | reverse complement strand
TAAATAAGTGGCCTTAGGAAATGTCTGGGGCGTATGACTACTCAAAATTCATCCTCAGAGGCCCAGCATTATCCTAGAGCCTACTTTGGGGGTCAAAAAAATGACTTAGAGTCCCTCAAAAGCCAATTTTTCAAGTGACAGTAGCAAAAATGAAGAAAAAATTCAAAAAAAATGAATAATTGGAAAAATTTATAAATTTTTCCAAAGTCAAAATAAGTCAAATTTTGACATGGAAAGTTAAAGGAATATGAAGGGTGATGTAGCAGCAACGTGGGGCCCACCAAGAAAGCCACAACTCAAGTCAAAGTTTCAAATCAAAGTCAAAGGGTAGTCAAATGCAGTCAACAAAGTTCCACGTTGAAGTTCATAAAGCACATCGAATTGTTAAAGTTCACTTTTGATTTAATTTAAATCAAGTTTGGAATTAAAAATGCAAATGTAAACTAAGTGAGTGGGAAGGGACCCCACCTCACTATATATGATTTACGTATGGGAAATTAAAAGAGAAATATGCACATGCCATAATTGTTCACGGATCAACTCAACACAGCAGTGAAAAGGGACAGCATGGCCAAGTAAGACAAGTCTTGTCCCCCACTAATCCGTTGCCAACCAATCAGAAAGTTAAGTGCCAGTTAAGAGGCTTGAATTGCCTTTGTTACAGCTCGATTCATCAGAGATCTACGCAGATTTGGAGGGTTGAATTAAGTGTGAGATATTTCAGATTTAGTGGAGTATGTCCCCACTTTGGTCTCCATGTTGCTCCACCTAGTAGTAGTCACTTATTACACAGCCTCACACTTGTAATTTGCCAGCAGATTCCTACGCAGTCAAGGAACAGTCCACAGATTTCTCATGTGACACATCAGTTCAGCTCAGATTTGCAAGGTATACGTGTCTTTTTATTCCAGGTTTTTCACACATGACTCACTCCACTTCAAGCTAAAGAATACGCTGCCACTAGAGAAGAATCGATGTTGATTCTCAAGGAGGAATACATAGGCCAGCAATGCTCTATTGACTGCCAGCTACAGGATTACAAAACAGTCATATCAGCCACTTGTACAAATTCGTTTTTACATTGGGATTGTCATCAAGTTACAATTGTCATTTCATTTTTCATTGGGATTGGCTCCCATAGTTCTATTTAAATGAGCCTTTGGCTCTCATATTGTATGATAGAACGAGTTGTTGGGCTTGCGGAGACTCTGCTGGATTGTGTACTCATCTTTCATATAAATAAATAAAAGTCTTTGGGGTTACTAGCTTCTCTTGTGGTGCATTCTTTGGTTGATGAGGGATACCTGTGTCGTTTGATGTTATTATTCATTTGATTTTACATTTGCTATCTAGTTTTCTTTGTGCATTTGCCTGAAGGCATTATTGTCTAGGGAGGAGAGATTTGCAGCTATCTCAAATCTCCTTTGGGCTTGGCATATTTTGTGCTCTCTTTGTAACTTGTCATTGTCGGTTCAATGACAAGCTCAACTTGGTCTCTATATGCCAAGTCCCTTTTGCACTAACAATTGGTTTGCAGGCATTTGTTATTTAAGGACAGGTTGCCAACTCTATTGGAGTGTGAGGACTTCTTCGGTTGGAATAGTCACCTCCAAGGATATCAAAGGTCCCACAAGTTGTTCAAGCCAGCAATCTCATAAGACATCAAAAGATTTACTCAAGAGGGGGTTTCTTGAGCCCTTTGCTTATTTTCTATCTCGAAAAATTATCACATATTTTCTTCTTTCATTTGAAAGCATTTGACTTCATTCTAAGCAAATAAAAAATAAAATAAAAAAATTTTCATTTCTTAGAGAGCAATGCTTTGAAGGCACTGGTTGTTTATGTATTTCATGCTTATCTTATGTATTTATGGCTATTGCTCATATCAGGTGTGTTTATAAATCTTAAATAAACAATCTATTTAACTCTAACAAATTCTCCTAGAAACTCACATCTTTGTTTTTAGCTCAACTTTTCATTAGGGACCACCCCCCTTAGCTAGCCTAGGAGATAGCTCAAACGGAGAGAGTTGGGATTAGTGTGACAGCCCCTCCTCTGAATTCCCTGCCACCAACCACACCTTGTGGGGTTGAAGGCTTTTTTCACTGACTTGTAGGTAGGTGCAGGCGGCAGGGTCAACAACTAGATTTGCAACAAATTTCATATCTTTGCAATCTGTGGTTGAGCAAAAGATAAATCTGAAGAGGATGATCTTGGGACCTGAGTGGATGGGATCTAAACATTCCAAGACCCCTGAAGGCATCGAAATTGCCGCACTTGTGTTTAATGATGGCTTCTGGAAAGATGCCGAAGAGATTATTGCTGTGACGGAGTCCCTTGTTAGAGTTCTCAGGTACTTCAAGTCTTTTAACTTTTTCATTTTTTAAATTTCATTTCAAGCTTCTTTTTATTTACAATGTTTCATATTTCTTTAAATTTGAATGCTTGAACTTTCAGGATGGTTGATGGTGACAAACCCGCTATGGGTTACATTTATGAGGCGACGGATCTCGCAAAGGAGGCCATCAAAAGAAGATATGGGGATGATAAGACAAAGTATATGCCTCTTTGGGACATTACAGATGCACGTTGGGATAGGCAATTGCATTCCCCTTTACATGCTGCTGGGTACTTCTTAAACCCACAATACTTTTATGATAAGAGCAAATTTAATGAGGATGGGGAGGTTGGCAAAGGACTTATGACATGTGTGGAAAGGTGCTTCCCTGATCCAGAACAACAAAGTCGTGTCTTTTCCCAACTACAAGATTATAGGGCACCATCTAAATTGTTTGCCTATACCAGTGCTATAAGACAAAGGTCTAAGATGTTGCCAGGTACCCAGCTTGAGGGCTTCATCAATTCATTAAATTTGTTTAAACTTTATTTTGTATGTTAAATGTTTTATTAAATTTTCTTTTCTTTTTAAGTTTTTACTATTTACTAATTTAGCACTTCTACTCACAAACCCTTACCACTTGCTAGGTCTTTGGTGGCAAAACTTTGGTAGTGATACGCCAGATTTGAAGAGATTTGCCATTCAAATCTTAAACCAAGCATGCAGTGCTTCAGGTTGTGAACGCAACTGGAGCATGTTTGAGAAAATAAATTCTAAGAAGTGCAACCGATTGACACAAAAACGCTTGAATGACCTTGTATTTGTCCATTACAATCTACGACTTCGCAACAAACAAATACAAGGTGAGATTCGAGAGCTTGAATTTAAAGGTTTCATAATCTAGTTCGTACTTTAAAGTTCAAACTTCAAACTTCAAACTTCAAAGTGAAACTTTAATTCACATTTCAATGTCTCATGATAATGACAGGTGTGGATCATTCACCAATCGACCTTGAAGAGATAGATTTGCAAGTTACAAATGCGGCAGACTGGGTTCAATTAGATGAGCCTCCTCTTTTAAGCCTTCATGACTTGGAGAACTTTGAGAGTCAAGCAAGCGAAGGAGTGGAATGAATCGCTTCTAGTTCTCACTCTTAAGAGTCTTAGACTCTTAGTTGCTGATTTTTTTCTGATTAGTATGCAGTTTTTTGTAAACTTTTAGAAGCATATGTTTCTAAGGACTCAAGAATCAGTGCTTTGGATCATGTTTGGACTCATAACATATATGAGATACTTATTTATTCATGATATTTTGGACATCTATTGATATTATGCATTGTTTGGAGTCTGGACATGCCTTTACCCAATATTAATGAAAAATGGCTTTTTTAATTCAATATATGTGTATATTTTTATTTAATGAATTCAATATTCTTTGCCGTTTTTTTCCCGATCCCATTAAAACTCTTCGCTCTTTTGCCTCGCCAATTTATTGCCGATTCCGAGTCTGGTAACATTGCAAAAAATGTATTAGCCTATTAGCTTGCTCAGGCATCTGTCCCAATAATGCTCTTGTTTTCTGAGTTTCCACTTGGGCCACTCTTATCAAATCAATTTGTTCATAAATGGTTTGAATAGACCTCCATACATCACTAAGAGATTGGGTAATGTTAGTCCACAAAATTCCTCTAATTTCTGCCAGAGGCTTATCCAGTGAGAGATCATTCTCTAAGGCTCTTACCTTGTTCTCCAATGCTTTGATCTCCCTTGTTTTCTCTGCCACATTCATCTTTGATTTATCATAGCTCTATTCAACTTTTGCCAATTTTTCTTTGACTTGCTTCCACTCTGATACTTGGAGTTTCAAATCCTCCATGGCTTTTATTAATTGCTCTGTAGTCATAGTTGTACCGCTGCCTAGTGCTGTTGCTGGGGTACCTGTGGTGATTTCTGTTGTTGATGCCAGGACAGTGGAAAGCATTGTTGTTGTAACTGTAGGAGGGGCAGTTGTGACTGTTGGAGCTATTTCAGGTGGCTGGGAGGTCAACTCTCCCTGCTTTTCTTGTAATGCTTTCTCCAATGCCTGCTCCATCTCACTTAACCTTTCATTCATCCTCATAAGCAGGTCCATCATGTCCTCCTCTAACTTCTGTTGTACAACTTCTGTTGTCTGTGGATGCATAGTAGAAGGCAGCTTTAATTGTTTCCTGAGGACAGCAATGTCCTCTTCCTTCTTCTTCATCAATGCCTTTATGCCTTTGGCATCTTTGCAATCATGTCCCAGTTCAATAATAATATCCTCCAAGGATTTGATCCTGTTGTCTTTGGCTAGAGAGGAAGCCTTTTCCAAATCCAGTTAAGCAAAGGTGTTGTTCAATGAGTTCTGCAGTTTGTGAGCCAGCATTGCTTTATGTGCCAATGTGGAGTAGACCATCTCTCCAGTTTGTTTTTGCAGCTCAATCTGGTCCATGTGATGAATGTCTTTTCCAAGGACCTCCAGATTTGTTCTGATGTAGTTAGCTGTTGATTGTGGTTGTTGCACTTTAGGCTTAAAGTGGCTCAAGATCATTTTACCTTCTTTAATGTCATATGCAGACATTAACCTTTGCTGGTTGGTGGGGGCCATCTTTAGAAACTGATTATAAAGTTGCAGCCTCAATGGGTCATTCTGGGCCTTTATCTCAGTGAATGTTCTTTTGATATCAGAACCTTACTTGCTTTGCGGCCTAGTGGATGAAACCTCCACACTATGCTGCCTTTCTAGGTCCTATGTGTGAGAAGTGGTGGATGTTTCTATCACTGGGGATGTTTGTGGACTGGTTGCCCTCTCACCTTTTAGACTTTCTATTGTTTCTTCAATGATTTCCGCTTCAGATAGAGGATTAAGTCTTTGCCTTTTTGCACCTAGCTGCTCTGCAGGTCCACTACTGGGTGTGGCCTCTTGTCTGTCTCTTTTCTTGCCCTTTTCCTCATTAAGAGGACTCTATAATGCTGGTATCTCTGGTGCTTTGGTCTGGACCGAAGGAATTTGCCCCTGTTGATCAGTCATTGCTTGTTGTTCTATGTCTATCACTTCCTTGCCCTTTGATGTCCCTGTAGCTGGTGTAGTGCTTTCTTGTGCAGGCTGCTGAGAAGTTCCAACAGCAAATGTGCCAACTCCTATTTGCTGGGGCAGCTTGAAAGATACCTGTCCAAAAGAGTCCAGGGCAAGAGTCTTTTCAAGATCTTTCATAGCTTGTTCCATGACTTCTTGCTGAGTAAATTCTTCTATTAATGTGCCACCTACCCACTCATCCTAATTAGCAAATTGCTCTATTTCAGGGATCCTAGAATGTTTATAGGCCGATAGCCTATTTTTTACTTTTATGTCACTTATAAAGCCATTTGGGTCATATGGTACCCACCAGAAACTTTTCTTCAATTTAAGTTCTTCCCCCAATATCTTATCAGCATCTTCCCATGCTTCCCTCTTGTTAATGATAAAAGGGCCTAACTAGTTTCTTATTCTTAGCTGGCCTTTTTCTTTGCACTGCAAAAGTGAGATAAATCTGCATTGATAAGTTGCTTGAAATACTCCAATGCAAACAGTCTCATAAGCACATATTTGGGCAGCTTATAAGGGCACAACTCACAGCCATATATTCTGATTTCGGTGTGATTCTGGTAGAAGTACCAGTCACCTATTCTGTAGTTTTTGGAAAGCTATAAAATCTTCTGCATATCACCAGAGTCTAAGAGGAGTTCTCATCAGTAGAGAGGAGACCAGATGTATAAACAAGTCAATGAATTCACAATAGGTATAAGGGGAGTCATGGACATTGTGGAAGGCTGAGGTCCAAAACATTACAGACCTCCTCTCTCCTTTAACATCCAATTTTCTGATGGGAAATTGAAAACTGTCTGTTTGATAATATAGAAACAGATGATATATATAAGATGTATACTTGAAGACTCCTCTGTCTAGACTCATGAATTGGTCATGGATCTTGTTGGCAATGAAAATAGCATAGTCATATTTGACAGCAGGGGGCTGTCCTGGAGTAAATATGAACAACAAAACTAAGGTGGTCTCATCAACATACTCACTTGTCTTAAATTCGAGGACATAGGATATCATATCAATAATGAATCTTCCAGCTTCATTGAACCAGACATGCACATAGGGAGGTGGGACTTTGGGCTGGCACTCTGGTCTCATAAACGTTTGAGCAATATGGGTTATCTCTGAATTGGTAAGTTTAGGGCCCTGCTCAAGTAAGAATCCCATAGAAAGAGGAGCCAGAGGCTGAGTGGGTTTGAAGTGTAACATATCATTGATGGACTCAAGAGTTATATAAAAGAGGACAGTTCCAGATGGAGTCTTAACTGCTCTCTAGGCAGGTTCATAATTGGCACAGCATAGGTGGATAATATCAGGGAAAAAATTGACTGAGGGGAGGTAGTACATGGGCAGGTTGGATTCCCATATTCCATAGACATCAGAGTTACTTTGGTGACTATTCCTAATTTCACAAAATGCCTGGAGGAGGTTTTTGTCACCAATTAAGTCTTGGATTTGAAAATCTATATCAGCCAAGGCCAACCACTCCAACTCTTTGTGAGGTGCATTGAGGGGCGCGACATTGAGGGCCATAGGGGCTTCCATGTTTGTCTACTGTGTTTTTAGCTGGAGGTCAAGTTTTTGTGGAAAAAACGGGCAAAAGAGCAGTTCTAGATGTCTTGGTATGGCAATTATGGACTGCTTCAGCTTGAATTTGGCTCTTATAGGTATAACTTACAGAGGAAAACCGAAAATACAGGTTCGGGAGGTGGGACGGGGTAAATACCTATATTTTGGAGGCGAACCAGTGCTTTGACAGGCTGAACGATGAGTTGGAGAGCCTGACACTGGAGCTGTTGGTCGGGTGGCGGACTGGATGTGCTTCACACTCAATGGGACGTAATTTGCATGCAACAAGCTTCACAGTAACAATGGTGAAAATAACACTTTCCCGTGGTTTTTAACAAAATTGGCTTTCGCGGGGCTTTTGGCGCTTTTTGGTCAGATGACGTCATCGTGATGGGACATTTTGTCGCGTAGTGGAGGGTACGGAAGGGTGACGTGGCGATGACGTCAGCGGGAGGGCAATAAGCGGTATCGGCCCGCACTGCTTATGGGCCAAAGTGGTTTGGGGCGGAGGGCAACGAGCACAGCGAGAAGGCACCGCGTGTCCCCAGTACGCCGATAATACCACCAACTCCCCGGGCGGTAAACATCGGCGACGGAGGGGCTTGCAATACGATGGTAGGTTGTCCAATGAGCGAGCGCTAATCGAACGGTCGGTGCTCTTTGAATGCCATGGAGGATTACGGCGCAGGGCCCATACGACATATTTAAAGTTTTATATCGCATCGGGGTTATTTACCATTGGTTTACATGGTTGCGGGATTTGGTTATTAGGTTTGTTAATTAACGTTGGGTTAATTAACTCTTTATGAGCGTAGGGGAGGGTTCTTAATGTATTTTAGATAAATCATTAATTCCCGATGAACAGCGTTATGATTTATAATAAAATCGAGGCGGGATATTAACTTTTGGGGTTATTATTTATTTATATAAACGGAGGAAGGGGAATTTATAAGGGATTTATATAGTAAAGTTATTGGTTAATATTAATATGATGTAAAAATAAGCGTTAAGTCTAATGTTAAGAATCTTAGGCTAAGGGGATGAAAAAGGGTTTTACACAAGAAATGTGGCATTGTGTCTGAAGCAAGAATGTTATTTTACTCGAGCTTTTTCATGAAATGGAGTGATTTAGGAGTATTGAGCAGATCTCAATATCCTTAAGGGAAGGTTAGTAAGTGATTTTGGGAGAAGTGTGAAGGGAAGTTAGTCATGCCTCACTTGATTTGTAACCAAACAGCTGCCATGGTACTTATGATAACAATCAGATGAACATCTTTGAGAGACAAAATTAACCATAAGCATGCTTTTGCAACATCAAAACTGCCTACCCAGCCTACTGTACCTAACATTTTTTCAATGTTCCACCAAGGTTCCGGGACGAGGGGGTGAGGGAGCAAGGGGGCGCGGGAGCGGCCTATGCAAAAGCTCCCTACCATTTTTTAGGAAACGTGGGGGAGCGCCAGGGTCTTAAAAATTTATAAATATAAAATATAATTTATTAATATAAAACTTAAACATAGAGAGAACTCAGAACTATAATGGATTATGTATAATGATTTTGAGAAAATGGACTTCTAAGTTCTTGACATATTAGTTAGGCAAGCCGTAGATTTTCAACTGATAATATTAATATATGAATAGCCTATTTGGCAATGCTTCCATAGGACTAGCCCATAGGTCTGATATACCTTCACAATTCTGTTTTAGATACTGCTAACCTAGAGAAAAAGTCTAAAAGATATCATTTTTGGAACTTGGACTAAACGGAACCTGGATGCTTTTTTCCACAGGTAAAGACCAGTCACCATAGGCCTAATATAGTAATAGGTTGACTGTCTATTGTTTATTCAGTTCCTAGGTAACCATTGCGACAGCCATAACCTTGTGCCATAGATTTTTCCATCAGCAATCTCATGCAAAAAATGATAGACACGTAAGTGGAAGTTACTTTCTTCTTTTCATGTTGTTAGACTGCTTAGTTAGTTTCCAATGTCCATTTTACAGATCCTGCTAGTTTCTTTCTTTGATCGAATGTATATTTTGAACCCTTTAACTTCTCATGGGATCAAAATTAGATGTCAGGGTAGAATTTTGAGAAATCATATAGGAAAGTAGTTGGGGGCTGGTGGAATATTAACATTCTATATTTTAATCAGGTCTTATTATATCAACAATATTATATTTCAGTCAGGTCTCATCAACACAACGCATGGTAGTCAAGGAGGCAGTCTTTTAAGTTTTTACAAGTAGGATTTTTCACCTATACTTGTGGTTAATTGGTTCCTAGAAACAAAATAATCAGATCCACTTTTCAGAACATGTGACAGTAGGCTCTTTTCCTAAACCTACTATCACCATGAACAGGGAGAGCCCATATTGAATCGATTCAAGGTCTTGGTTTTCCTAGCTTGCACTTTCAACAAATTGTATTAATTCACTGACTTTTTTTAGGTAATTTACCTTTTGTATACAATTCCTAATACAATCAATAATGATAAAGGCACTGTTTATTATATAAACTATGCAATTTAATTTTAGATCTTGCTAACTTAGTGGAAAAAGAAGCCATTTTTGGGGACGTGGACTTAAACTGCCTGTCTTTCCATAGATCTAACCCATTGGACTGATATAGCTTAACAATCGTATTTCATATCTTGCCAACCTAGTGTAAAAAATATTTAAATAAGTCATTTTTGGCACTTCAACTCAACCTGAAAGGCTTGTTAATTACCAAACTAGTTATTGACATAAAACTTTAAGTTACTACAGTGAAGTTCTAGAGCGAGGGAATTTATTTTTCTGTTTCATGGATTCCATCATGGAATTGCAAAGGGTCATGACTCATTACAATATATACAGTGTACACATTGAGAAGATGCATTCAACTCACACTCTTTAGCACAGTCAAGACTCAAGTTTGGTTTACACTGTTCTGAGACAGACAATGTGATGATTGTCCAAAAGCATTCTTACGCAGTTACGCAGGCGGCACTGGCAAAAGCTCATGAAATGAATTGTTACTAACCTATTAAGTTGAAGCAGTTCGCTCCTCGCACGCAGGCTGCTCGCACGATGCTTGAAGGGAGGTGTTGCTCACACGATGCTTGATGGGAGCTGTCAGCTGCTGCTTGTAGGACGCTCGACCAAAGGGAGGGAGGAGTTCTGGAATAATGAATCCGAACAATGAAATCCAACGTTGTGAGTGGAGCGCTCAGTGAACTTGCAAAGGCTGTGAGTGTGTTGTTCATGGTTCAGGGTGCCGGTTTTATAACATGAAACAACGATTTTCCAAAACCCTAAACGTTAATTAACTCTTAATTAAAGATTAAGTTCAACTTTTAGTTAATTAAAATGGTT
>APFE031514023.1:2587-18348 GCA_000404065.3 Pinus taeda | reverse complement strand
AAATAAAATAACAAAATAATAATAAGTCAAACTTTTGAATAAATAAATGCAAAATTTCAATTTTGTAATAGATTAAAATGCATTTAAAAATTCGACGAATGAGATTAAACAGGATTTTGATCCTCATCGACAGTTGACATCATTTTGACATGGATCACTCGAACTAGCCGTTGGGAATTTTTCCTTTAAATAAGGTGTTAGGGGTCATTTGAGATCATTCAATCTATGAGTCTTGTGCTGAAGAAAGCTCTCTTGTGAACTTTTTCTTGTGCAATAAAAAAAGACTTTGGGGTTTGAAATCTTGCTAGTATTACTCTCCTGAAATGTTGTAAGCCGTTTTATTTTCTGCATAAATTTATTTTTCAGCCATTAGTAATAGCTTGGTGAAGAGTGATGTTGAACACAGGTATCTTGTTTACTCACTAGGGTTTGAATGGTAATAAACTTTCTGAAAATAATGGCAGGTATCTCCATTAGATTTGGATTTTACTACTGCTTTTCCCCTCTTTATTGATAGTTGAAGTGAGTTGTGCAGGAAAATCTAGATTGTAAGGATCAACAGACGTTTAGGAAAGTTCTCGGCTAAACCAACCAACTCCCCAAAAGCATTCTCTTGTAGAGCCTAGCCAGTTTCGATCCTAGGTCTATTATTTAAGTTTATCTTGTGAATGCATGAGAGTTTTTCTAAAGTATCTCATAGTAAATCTGAAATTCTGAAAATATTACTATGCATAATGACAGATCTGGCTGCTTAGAGCCTTTAACTTGTGAAAAACTGTAATTATTTAGTTAAATTTTGGATTTTATCCTTGCATATTTTGCCTCTAGTTTTTCTGTTTTTTTGCAGGTTGCAGGAAGAGATTCTTGTTGGAAGCCAGATCTAGGCCCTGGAGGGTAAAATCTGGCCCCAGAAACTAGCCTTTGCAAGTGCATCATTTTGCAATCCAAGGTTTTAGATTTTGTTTATCTGTAAGTGATCTCACATGGGTTTCTGAAGCAGAACAAATAAATTTTATTCAGAAGTCTTTGGGGGTTCTACTGCCAGATTTCAAGCATAACTATAATCTTGAAATTTATTTCAGAGTTTTCATCAAAAGCAAAGGAAGAACTTTTTTATTTTTTATTTTTAGATTTCTTAAGAGGTTCAGGGTTGTTCCCTCTTAATCATCGTTCCTCTGCCATAAATCTTTCTTCAAATCTATGTGGAAACCATCCTGCTGCCAGCATACCTGCAATTCTTCACGCTGCTGCAAACTCACCTGCATCTTTGCGTCTTTCTTGCTATCAATCTGCGTGTTTCTTTCACACCCCTCTCCACCTGCATCCAAAATCCACTGACTGCTCAGTCTCACGCGCCCCTAAACCTCCATTCAATCTCCCTTCTACGTACCCTCTGCCCATCGTTTCTCACTCATCTATCTCTCCACGCAGCTGCGTGTTCTTTTCTGCCTGCCCACGCATCTCTCCGTCCCTCACCCTCATTCATTCCTCGTTGCTGTGGTGTATACACCCTCCAACCTGCAAAACAAACTAGCAGCGTCGTGCCACAGCTCTCCCCGCAATTTTCTCTCCTCTACACACTTTTTTTTTTACGCAGCTCCTCCCTCGCAGCATCCAGACGCCGTCTACGCCAGCTACCTATGTATTCGTTCCTCCCTCCATCGACTTCTCCTCATCCGCAGACCTGTACATGTGCGGCAAACAAAATTTAAGGCATTTCAATTTCTTTTGAGCTGCGTCCTATGATTTAGCTTAGGGCTAGTTTTTTTTTAGATTTTAGAGTTAGTTTTTTTTATCTTAGTTTAAAGATTTTCGATTTTATTTTTTAGAGTTTAGTTTTAGAATTAGATTTTATTTATGTTTTGATTTTAAATTTATTTCATTTTAGTTTTGGTAAAAAAAAATAATAAAATAGTAAAAAGAGGTATAAGTTTGAATGTTGTTTAGATTAATTTGTTTGAGGGGTTTTGTTATTTAAGCGTAAAGAAATAGAGAGAGAGGCGAAATAAAAATAAAAAAGAAATAAATCAAAAAAAATATATAAAGAATATAAAATAAAAAGAATTTCAATCTTCATTTTCTTTTGTTATAGATGAGGTATTAGTGCTTTTATTTTGTATTTAGCGTAGTTAGTCTTAGGGTTAGTATATTTAGATTTTAAGTTTTAGGAATTAAATCTTTGCGTTAGCTTAGTTCAATTTTAAATTTTTAAATTTTAAGTTTTTGTTTAGCTTTAGATTTCTTTAAATAGAATTAATTTTGTTTAAAGTTAGATTTTAATCATAAAAAATAAAAAAATCATGAAGGCATAAAAAGTTTTCTTTTAATTTAGATTAGATTTTAGTTTTATTTAGATTGTAGATTTTTTTGGATTTTGTTTGAATTTTGACTTTAATAATATTTAAAAATATAAGAAGATATAAAAATCCCAAAAGCATAAAATTAATCTTTAGGCCTTTTTTATTTTGTTCTATAATTTAGATTTTTTAGATTCAAGTTACATTTATTTAGACTTCAGTTTTTGCTTAGTTTTGTTTTGTTTTATTTTGAAAATATAAAAATACAAAAAAAAAAAAAAAAATTGCAAATATTTTGTCAGATTCAGTGTTGACTCAAGGATTTGTCATGTTTGCGACTTTGATGTATCTTTTCTGCAAAGGCTAAACTTTTGATGTGGGATTAATATTTATCATTTTTTATGTGGTTAAACATGCTTAAATGTTCATTTGAAGATTAGCTATATGAAAGTGATAATTGGTTGGCATTTAAAATTACGTGGTTATATAAAGCATTTAATCTTTCGAATTTTAATTGCTGGAATATTGTTAAGCCATTGAGCATTTATCGATTATCTCGCATTTGGTAAAAATTAATCTTTGTTTGGGTTATTTGATGGTAAATGGTTTTTAATGAGTTCATATTTCTGCAGTACTTGATAAACAATTATTCAGTCATTGACGCCATAAGGCACTGGCACATTAACTTATAAGATCAATCAAGTGCTTGTTTCCCTTTGTTGTGTCTCCCAACCCCACTAATCCACAGTTGGTCATCCTTTGTCCTATAGGGTCTACCCCCTTTAGCCACGGGAGACGGCTTAAACGGAGTGATTGGGGATCAGGGTGACAGCCCCCAGTCTGAGTGTTGTCATGACAATTTGTGCGACAACACACCTCAAGGAAGAGCTCATTTGGTCAAGGAGAAGGTAAGGATCATCACAAGGGAAGGGACCAATCACAAGTGTCTCTTCTAGAGCAAGCAAAACAAGGTACATCAACAGTTGAAGGAAGAAAAAAGTATCGGAAGAAGGAGGACGAAGCATCGGGGAACGAAGTGCCAAAAGGAGGAAGACAAAGTGCCAGGGAAACCAAGTGCAGAGAGGAGGAAGGACTTGACTTGTGGTTGGAGGATATTCTAGTCAAGGGTGTAGGGTTTGGCATTGATCAATAAGAAGCTTCAATAATAGAAAACTTACCGAAGGGTTTTCCTCTCAAGAGAAGAGAGGTTTTGGCCCTGGCAGAAAGCCAACATCTTGTGTTCTTATTTTTATGTTTTGGTAGCAGTTTGATGAAGTACACTCACATGCATTAATAAGAAGAAGAAGAAGATTAAGCTAACAAGGAAAAAGTAAAAAGACTACACAAATTGTTATCAAGTAACGAAACATCCTACTTTACCTAATTGCTTAGATTCTTCAACATTAGGGACATTTTTTGTTGGATGGTGTAGTCATTGATGTCAACCCATGGAGTTGACCTCAAGAAGAAAAAGAGAGAGAAGAAATATTGACAAGACCGCTGAAGAAAAAAGTTGAGGATTATAAAAGTGAGAAGCAAAAGTTGATCAAAAACAAAAAGAGCAAGAGTGAAATCCTGAAGAAGTCATCTCCTTGAAAATTCAACTAGAAGAATCAAAGAGAAGAAAATAAGTGATGAGAAGGTAACTAAAATAAAAAGAAGAAAATTGTGAGAGGCTTGAAGGAGAGATTGTCTCATTAAGGAATGAAGTAGATAAGGTCAACAAGAACTTAAAAAGTTTTCAAATATTGAATGGGATTTTCAACAATCAAAGATTACCATATGACAAAATAAGTGTTCGTTATGTAGGTGAGGTTTCATACAAAGAAGATGCAAACCCCAAGTCACCTGAAAATAAAATAAAATAGAAAGTTGAAGGTTATGCTAATATTTCTCAAAACTCCAATCTCAGCGAAAGCAAGAAAATAAATCAAGATGAGTTTGGAAGAGCTTCTCCACTGTTGATTTGGGGTAGCATCAGATGTGCTCTGGCCATGAAATTTGGTGGAGAGGTTGGGGCACATGAAATCTCCAATACCCAGAAAGGGTTTGGGCAGATTCTAAATAGATCAGGAGATATTAAAATAATTAATATTTTTAATGGAGTCCCTAAATCTAAACTTAGGGAAAATAAAATATTAATGTGTATTAATATGAATCTGTGTTAGAGTGGTCCAAAAGACATGGATCAAGCCAGATCTAATCTTAGTCATTTATTAGGGACTTAATCTCAGCTGTTGATATGTCAACATGAAAAGTATAAGAGGAGGCTTGAGAGTCAGTTGGAGAATACACCATAGTGATCAGTCATTCTATTCTCTAGAGCGGGGTTTGCTAAGAGAGATAGAATTAGTGATCGGGAGAGAAGCTGAGGGGCATTGAGTACAGAGAAACAAAGAAGGCAGAGATTGTGCCGGGAAAACAATGCAACAGCCAAGGTGGGTGACGCAGAGCCAACAAGGGCTCATGCAGGGCCACGCAGAGGTAGCCAAGTGCTGCGCAAAGCACCAGAGGGGCTAGCATGGTTGACGCAAAGGCTCCAAGAGCTGACGCAGGGCCTCTTGGGGATGACGTAAGCCAAGGAAGGCTGACACAAGGCCAGCACTGGGCTAGGAGAGGCTGACGCAGTCCAGTTTGCACAAACGCTAGGGTTGAAGACTAGTTTTGTGCTGAGGAACTGCCGGAAGGATTTTCCGAGGTTTTAGCGAGGAGATTTCTCTCAAACTGTGAGGTATAGCTGTTAAGGAAATTCTCTGTTGGGTAGGCTAATTTCGGCACCCAGATTGTACTTTGATATTGCTAAATAAGAAAACCCTCAGATAGTTGCACCGATTTTCCCGCATTGGGTTTTTTCGGGGACATTGGTCCAAAAATAATGGTGTCATGTGGTCTGTTTGTTCTTGTTTCTTTTAGTTGTTGATCTGTAATATGTTGAGCATGCACTGGTGTTTATTTTCAATATTTACTTTGTAAATAACTTGTTAAAGAAAATATAACAAGTAGATAGGAATAAATCAAAAAAAGTGCATGAAGGGTTTCTAACTAAGAAAAATTAGAAACTTCAACATCCACCAAGAAGCTATGTTAATGTTCTCAAGGAGGCCCTACACATGGAAAGAAATAACAACAATTAACAAAAGTTTGAGCCTCCTTCAAAGAAAAATAACCTCAAAAGACCATCAAGGGAAACCCACTCAACCAGGTATCAAACCATATTCCTTGGTCACTGCTTTTCATGTACAAATTTCGGGAACAAGGAAAAAGATTGTAGAGCCTATACCAAGAATGATTATGCAAGCAATACAAGTTCTTATCAGACTTCTAGAGACCAATCTGCAAGCTACCAAACCATAGGTCCTATTCGATACAACAATGGAAACCATAATTCATTTGCTCCATTATTCAAGTACAACATAAAATGCTCATTGCTATCAATGTCACAATTTCGGACGTATAGTATGAAATTGTAGAAGCAGCATGAAGTGGTCACTGAAGAAAAACATGGAACAAAATTGTCCTACGAAGGATAGAGAAAATTCCAACAAAGTTTGGAGAAGAAAACAAGAGGAGCCAAGAATGAAAGTCATGAGCTAGTCACTAGTCTAAATTATTAAAGCATCTTCAAAGTTAAGTTCTCCAAGGCAGATAAACAAAGTGAAGACTAAGCAGTGCAAAATGATTAATATTTGATCACACGAAGGTTGCAGAAGTACAGAAAAGGAAAGCAAGAAAAGCTTTGTGAAGATAGGTACAAGCGAAAGATAATCCAAGTATGTTACCAATATCTTCAATAGCAACAATCAACTCAAAGCATGGAACATAGAGATATGACACACATATTTGAAGTGTTCAAAAGCTTAATGGGTGAAAATCAAAGTTTCCCAATGAAGCTTGCAAGATGACCCAAGTACATGCACTGAAAGAAAAAGTTAAGTTGGAATAAAAATGAAACAATTGAAGGATGTACTCTCTTGAAGATTCTATTGTCAGATGAGGTTATCGACCACATTGGAGATGCACTTCAATCCCTAAGGAAAAGAAGCCATTGCTACAAACAATGTTTTCACATGACATATGAAGGGACAATTGACATTGTGATGTTAATGGTAAAAAATGTTGATGATCCTAGCATGGATTTGGATGTTAGAAAGAAGATGAAAATCAGAAGCACAAGCTCAAGGGGAGCACTAAGAGTTCTCAATGACAGAAATAAACGAGGCAATGTAGATAAGGGGAACACATGTCAAAAAGTGATGAGAAGATGCTAACAGGGGGAGCACCTCATTTTCCATTGATGTCAAAGGGGGAGAAATGGTAGGATTATTGTTGTCAATGACAAAGGGGGAGATTGTTGAGTGAAGTTGTTATTGACATCAAAGCCCTAGCCATTGGATTGATGCCCTAGCCCTAGGAATAAAGACCTAACTTTAGGAATCATGGCAAAGAGCTTGGAATGACGCCAAAGCCCTAGAAGGAATATCAAGGCATGTGATAACAGTTCAGCAAAATCCCTAAGAATCTATCAAGAGGTGTTGCAAAAGGGTTTAAGCTCTCAAAGACAAATATGACAACGAGAAGAAGCCCTTTAGGAAGATCAAGAAATAAGTTGTCAAACTCAAGGCAAATGCAAAGGAAAGCTACATCATCACATAGCCCTCGACGAGACCTTTCCAATGGTAGGTGGCATGCCTCCTAAATCACATCGATAGTAAAAGTAGATAGAACATGAAACAAAATGTAGAAGACGAGCCAAGACAAAGAGGACACCAGATTTGGTGGATGCCAGGGAAAAATCCCAATGTGGGGAAAACCCTTTGATCAAATCTTCTTATTATTATATCAAATGTTCATCAAAGAGAGAAAGTACAAAATGTCAAAATTGACTTGCCAAATCACATTCAAAATAACCCTGTCAAATCTGCGATCAACTACAGTGAAATTTAGCCCTAACCAAAAAGTCAATGGTGGTCAAATCAGCAGCAAAATGTCACCCTTGAAGCTCGGTCAAACTTAGTCAAACTCAACTTGAATAGGAGGTCAAAATCAGCCCAAAACATCCATAAGGTCAACGGTCAAACTTGGTCAAACTTTTGTCCTGAAACCTGCATCCAACCCACAATTTTCTGTCACAATCAAAGTACCCAAAATGCCTCGGTTCTTGTGCCAAAGTGTACAACCTGCCCAAACAGAAACCTACCCAGAAAATCGAAGTTAAAGTCAACATTGGTCAACACTGGTCAAACTGCAAAAAAGTCTAAAATTTTTGGCCCTGTAAATTTTTCCAGGAATTCATCCTCCTTATGCCACACGTGAGAGAGTGAGAACACCCAATGTCGTACAAACAAATGAGAGAAGGAGAGAGAAGAATGTGTGAGTGATGATGATGCCAAATGAGGTGAGAAGGCACTTGTATTTATACAAGTCATTGAGGATGAAGAGTCATGCCCATTGGGCTTCATGAGCCTATGTGATGATGTGGCCGACCTAAACAATTGTGGGCATAAATTCAAAAGCACACTTCTGCTTGTCCAAATTCGATGATCTTTATATCAATTTTGTTCCTCTCGAAAAAAGGAATTTAATGCAATCATCATCTCCATCAAGTGAGTTGTCCCAAGGTAGAATTTAGCCCTAGTTGCCAATTTTAACATATGTACTTGTTATGATGAACATCCATTGAAGTTATCATTTTATTGTTGTTGAAGTATTTCACTGAGCAAGTGCAATACCTTTCTTTTTTGCAAGTGAAGCTTTGGTTCATCACATTTCATTTTGCAAGTCATTTAAATTGCTATTTTACATGCTTTTGGATCATAAATGATAGTAACTTGGCTTAAAGAATCTCTTTGCAATTTACATACTGCAAGTTGATATCTCCTATCTAACATTGATTTGTTTTGCAAGATTACTTGTTATCTATTATATCTTATCTAAACAAGTGTTTATTATTTGAAGCAATCATTAAGGCACTGGTTTTACATGTTTATCTTTTGAAGTATGTGTTGATGATTATTGAGAATATCTTTTATTCCATATCTTGTATTGTTCATCATATAAACTTGCTCATAATCCTAAGTAGTCCAATTGACCACTCCCCTTAGCTTACCTAGGAGAGAGCTTTAATGGAGACAGTTAGGAATAGGTAACGGCCCCATCTCTTAGTTTTGCCACCAAGCCACACCTTGTGGGGTTAAGGGCTTTTTCTCACACTAACTTAGGTGTGTGTGCTAGGCAGCAACAACAGTACCCATTATAGGACCCATGCTAGATTGTGTCATAACAGGACTATGACACATGACCAATATTATTCTTTATCCTAGAAAGACCTAGAAAACCTAAAAGCACGAAAAAATGTTTTTGACTCAAACTTGAGTATGAAACCCATACTCCAAAACAAAAATATAGTTTATATTTCTTTCTTTTTCTTTCTTTAGAAAGAATATACAATGTCATGATTACAATTGGGTCATTATGAAGACCGAAACTAGTTACAACTTTCAACAGGTCCAAATTCCTCGGCATTTTGTTTGAAACTTTGAACTTGAATCTGAACTTTGGGCATAAAAAAAATTGAAAAGAAATAAAAATTGCCCAGCACATAGGAAGCAAACATAATTGTAATTGTTAATTTTAAATTTTAAATGTCTCTTCTCACTCACTGAAGTTAACAGTGAACACACTTGGATTCGTTAAACAAGGGTTTGAATTTTTTAAACATGTAAACAATCTACGGTAAACAATCTAGGGTAAATGAAGTCTGAAACGTTTTGATTCAAATATCAAAGCAACAACAAACCAAAAACAAATTGATAGATGGATTTAAAAAGCCATTTGTGTTACAAAGACTGAGAGATAAATTAAAATACATACCTGGCAGCAGCAAATCGGCACGCTAAATCTCTCACATTGAGCAGTGGACAAATCTCCAAAGCCATGCCACAAAACTAGTAAATTTCCTCCCTTGGGCAGTGGCAAACACCACCTCTCTCGACAAGCACGAATGGAAAACATTACAGTGAAAAATTAGTGAAAATTTGCCCTTTTCCTCACTTATATGCGGCTCGAACACCTGACATGATTTTTTGGATCTACTCTTGCATTTATCGTGACTTTTATGATAAAATCACAAGTTTTCCATTTTTCAAAAAATCGCCAAAAGCTTGGCCGATAACATCAGCCAGCTCAAAAACTCATATTTTGCTGATTTAATCGTGATTTTATTGCAACTTTTTCCACAGGGAAATATACATGATGTGACACATCATTTTCATCATCAGTCATTCCTCTTCTCTCTTCTAGAACAGCCGCCCATGTTACATAAGGAGGCCGAATTAACTAGAGTTTGATCGAGTTATTAGTTTGAACATTGACCAAGCTACAGGAGGGCCAAATTTTACCTTAGTCAACCGCAGGTTGACTGTGTTGACCAGACAAGCCACAGGCCAAATTTTGACCAGTTCGATCGCAGTCAATTGCAGGAGCCGCAGGCCAAAGTTTGACCAGTTTGACCACAGTCAACCACAGATTGACCATAGTTGACCGCAAGGCCAAATTTTACCAGAGTTGACTGGTTTGACTGGTTTTGACCAGTGTTATCTTGTTTCTGATTTTCACCAGGTTGAATCGTGTTTTTACTTGGACATCAGCACAGATTTCTAGACAATTTGGATTTGTAAGCCTTGCTGAAGAATAATTTCTCCTTAAATACAAGTTGTTGGGTTTTCTCACAAAGTTGGGTTTCCCAGGTTAAAATTGTTGTCACTATTGTGCATGGCTGTCTTTCTATGATCTCTACTGTTTCCGCTGCATTTACTATTGAGGTTTTCTGTTTATAATTGTTCAATGATATCTGGAATGAGATAAATTGTTTAAAGATCATTAGGTAGTAATTATCAGATCAGAAAATTGGTTTCTATCTTTCTACTATGCATCTTGTAGAAAATTCAAAATGTTGTAACATTGATAAGCATTTTAAAAATCCATGATAAAAGTCTGTGTTTGCTGGAAAAACCTATGTTATTGGTTAAAAAACTCACATCCAATTAATATTTGCTAGACATTGTTCCATTGGCAAGCCTTTGAGAAATAATACCTGGAAAATCTTATAGAACTGATAGCACTCAAAGCTCTCCTTGATACTGTTGATCACATTAGCTAGTTGAAAAAGAGCATGTTTGTCAATCAATGGGAGATCCTTATACATAATAGCACTCTCTGGCTGTAAACATACAACAAATCAGGTAAGGACATGAACAAGAAAAAATCATATAATTGATCTGCTACTCAACATTTAATCTAAGAAGACTTATATTTTATTTTATAACAATCAGTAAACAAGCGGCACATAACAGTCGCTTTAAAAGGTTAAGATGATTGAAAACCAATATCATATTTCATGACTTTAAGAAATGTATGATATACTGACACAAAAAAAATTGATGACTGGCCATTTGTGCTGAAAAAAAACTAGATGTGTTTCAACAAATCCCTCTGGTGGCTGATGTCCTAAACTTTAGAAGGAAATGCTTAAAAACTTGGTATAAATTTCTAATAACTGTGGTCATGATGGAACTTACTTTCCAGTCATGAAGATTTGAAAGAAGATATCTCAATGTTCCACGCAATTTTCTGTATGTCTCAGACATTTGCTTGAGAATTTGTGCACCAATCATCACATCACTTGTATAATCAACACTTGAAACCCAAAGCCGTAACACATCTGCTCCATATCCAGGTGCCTCCTGTATAGAAATCCTAATGTGGGTATACAATTATACAAGGATGTAAAAATGAAAGAGAGCATGAGATCAAACAAGTGACAATTACAAACCTTTTGATTTTTCCCACCCTCAATAACAGTCCATGGATCTATCACATTGCCAAGGGATTTACTCATTTTATGACCCCTCTCATCCAAAACAAATCCATGTGTTAAAACACTCTTGTATGGTGCCCGTCCTACATACACCAGAGGCAGAACATTTGATCTTGATGAGGCGTAACAAATGAAAACTGTCTCTATCCCCGTTAATTTCAGTAAATAAAATCAAAATCTGTAGATAACCAATAATCATACTCCACTGTGGCATGCTTAAAAGGTTCTGACGTTGCCCCAGTATCATGAAGGATACAAGGATAATCTGCAAATTGGGAAAACAAATACAAGGTGCATTGGATAAAATGCAAATTACAACTGAGAGGCTGAAAAGGAGGTTTTAAACACTTCAACAGGATGATGGTCCTCCTTCCACATGTGACTGTAGATTGCCTTACTCCCTTGAGTTCTATAGCCAGTTTCATATTTTCAGCACTTCCATCAACAATAAGAAGTGACAACCTTGAGGTTGAATAATCTATTCATGTAAATTTGTTGTAAATACATTTAGCAGATACTACAGTATACGTTATCAATAGATTTCATCAAAATAGAAAATTGAGTGCCTAGGTGGGAATCCCAAAATTTTGTTCAACACAAATTTTACAAATAGAAAATAATCAATGTTTAGAATAATGATGACTGTAATCAAGATGAATCAAATCCTTTACCAAGCACATAATACATGGAAAGCTCAAGTTCCTGACAATCAAGGGCCATTATCTTGGATTGATATCACATCAATGAAATCAGAGAGGTTTTTACTTAGCATCAGTCAAAGCTAAACTAGCCAGAGCTCAAACATGATTAAAAATTCCTAGCATCAAGAAGAAAGCAAGGATTTAATATCAAACACACATGCTTGAATTTCCATACCAATTACTCAATTGCAATAAATAATTTCTACCCTCATTGCAAAGGACTTTATTTTCACTGTCGTCAAGTTTAACTATAACTTAAAAGACATCACGGGAAATTGATTTCATGGCCTCTGCAAAAAAACATGCTAATAATCCCCATTTAATTAAAGATACCAATTGAAGAGCTTTTAATCCTGATATCCCATCATCCATCTCAACCACAGATCAATCTAGCATTTCATTAAGCAATGTCCCCTCAAGTTGTAACTGAAATCATTACGAGAAGAGTAAGGTCAAATTGTTCCTACCTGTAGTTGCAATGCTAGTTAACAAGGAGCTCTGAAACCAGCCTCTATGCTGATCACTTCCTTCAAGATATAAATCGGAAGGCCAAAACAGCCCCTCTCTTCCTTTCACAACAGCAGCCCATGAAGTCCCTAATTACATGCCGCCACAAGACACAAACTGGAGTCAACCATGGAATGAAAAACTAAGATTTCAAAAGCAGCATTTTCAAACTTAAAACTCATCTCTCAGGTTTTACCATGACAACTGCCAACTTAGAATGAAACATAACATTAGTCAATAATTTATTTGGGCCAGTTAAGGCTTATTACATATGACGAAGGCATTTACATGAAAAATCTTACCTCATTTCAACTGAAATTCAATTATAAAGATACTTATAAACCACTATAAAAATGCAAGCAATACATTCCAATCATTTTTAAATAATATCGTATTGTACTAATTTATTTGCATTTAGAACAACATATTTACAATGTGCAAGTATTGCGGTGCAAACAAAGTAGGGTTGTGGGAAAAGGGGCAATTGAGGTGTTTGTTGAAAGCATTTGCACTCCTCATCATACCACATGTTCATGGGACAAGAATTGGACTTATAGGAAAAGGAGGAGGCACTAATGGTTTGTGGGTAAGAGCTATGGGTCACTTCTATAATTCCATAGGAAAGATAATAATACTTGGACGAGGCTGACTCCACAGACCTGAAACTAGAGGAGCAGGGCACACGGGGCAGAGAAGAAGCTCATTAAGGAGGGTAATGTAGACATCATGGTACTGTTAACCACTATATTTGCTTCCAAGAAAGCTTGAGGGTTAAAGGCCAGCATTTATCATCTTGCTGATGACTAATGATGGATTTCAGGCATTGGTATATGAGTCATAGGTTTTGGTTGCATTATGAAGTTCCAGGCATAAGGACATCTGATTGAATTTGTTCCTATTCTGGAGACGAGTTGCACAGAACTTGGTCATGATGGAGGGATTATTTTTCAGCATTTGAGGTTTGGGTGCTTGTATGCCAATTTCGAGCACACCCTTGTATTCCTCCTCTCGAGAAATCAAGCCCGATGAGTAGACATCCAGCAGTATCTAAAGAGTTCCTAATTTTAGCAGTTAAGTGACATGTGGCAGCCTTCATATTGTGGCACATGGCTTCCTTAGAGAATGACATTTGGCATGATGAGGTGTGCACATGTGTTAATGAGATTGGATGCATGCATGAAGTTCAAGAGAGATAACTAGAGTGCATGCCTTAATTAGAAGAAGTGGTGGCCATTGGTGGTAATCCCGAGGAAGATTCTATCAGTTAATTGAGTCTTACTCCCAGTTGTCTGAAGCATGCACACTTAACTCACCTTTTCTTTTGTGTTAACTAGTCCTTTCCCTTTCATGCAAGTTTTCTCTCTCTTAACTTGTCTTCCCACTCCACTTCTCACCACCTCACTCATGACTACTCTTAACTAATTTTGACCCCACTTTTCTCTTGAGATCTATCCCCACTCATCCCACTTTAACTCATTCTCTCACTCCTATTTCATTTTGACTCCACTCTACTCAACAACCAATTAATTTGTACCATTCACCTTCTCTAGAACTCACATGATGGATCAGCGAGACATGTGCTAGCATCACTTCACCACCTACATGCAGGCATCCTCACTACTTCTCTAGTGTGACTGGGGTCAGCCAATAGCTCGCATCTCGCATGGTTAAGGACACTTATCTTTTCTCATAGCTTGTTTCATCTAGGATGTATCACCAAAGAAATTATAAAACAAAGGATGAAGGCATTGTTGCTGCAAAATCTAGCAAGCCTTGCAAAGGGAAACCCTACAAGGTATAAACTAGACAAAGAAACAACAATGGGCTAGTGGCATATTACCCACCACCAGTGGGTGACCCCATAGGAGAATTTTTATCCTAGATTTGTCTTCAGCCAACAGCCCATGACAACCACTAGAGTAGTCAATATATATGCCAGTTGATCTCTACTCCTTGAGCCAGTCATATGTCCCCTCACCCATCTGTCGAAAGCGTATGTTTGAAGGTGGGTCATCGAATCCTAAAGGCATGTCTTTCATTATGCAATTAGGGGCGTATGCTTGTTTTTTCCATGGGCACATTGGATATGGATCAAGGTTACTTGGGAGCGGGAGCGGGAGTGAAAGCGGGAATGGGAGTGATATTTTCAAAAGCTCCCAGTTTGGGAGCGATTCAAGGAGCATTTTTCTATAATATATATAATATATATATATATATATATATAAAACAAAAGCATGTAGAATGATGAATTAGATATAAAAAAACATAGAATGAACCATATAACAACAATCATCTAGAAGTTATAATCTTTATCAACCAAGTCCACAAATTAGTAACATACAACATATTGAGTCTCATGATTGATCAACCTTAAAGTTTCAAGCTATTAAAATTTCAATATATAACATTTATCATAATTGATCACCAAAGTTGTACTCGTAAGCTAAGTGTTGAAATTTCTAAGTATTACCTGTTAGAAATTTTATCTGTATTTATCTGGTTTATTTCTCCTACTTGTTAATTACGAACAAGTTATTTAAACATATGAACATCAAAATAAACATAATACAGTCTCAACCATCAAAAGATCAACAGCTGAAAAAAATAGCAAACGCACAAGTGACACCGTTATTTTTGGACAACTCGTCCCCGGGAAAACCCAACTTGGGAAAATAGGTGTAGATTTTCTGAGGGTTTATTTTATTATGCAGTCTATCCTTGAGTACAACTTGGTGCCAAACTGGCTCACCCGACAGAGAAAAATAATCGACAGTAATAACTCTCTATTCGGAAGTAGATATTCAGAAAATTTTCCCCACGAAACCCTCTCCAGCACAACTGAAGCACTGTGTCAGCCCTCCTGGCCTCTGCGTCAACCTCAAAACCCTCTATGTCAGCCCTCTTGGGCACTACACAACCTCTACGACCTTCTGTGTTAGGGTCCCACCCTAACCCCCTTATTCATGTCATGGGATCACATCATAGTCAAGAGTCAATAAAGCCCATATTAATATTTGTAAGTGGTTAACCCGCAATTAATGAAGGGACCACAGTTAGTTGCAAATGGGCGGTAGTATTAAATAAAGGGTAAATGGGCAGTAGTATTAGATAAATGGTATTAATAAAACCCACGGTATGGGCCCGTGGTATTGCATGTATGAGTCATATATAAAGGATAGAGACTCCCTGCGAGGAGTATCGTGTCTTGTTTTGTAATCGAGCTCTGCTCTATTGGAGGTTGCCCCTTCGAAGAGGCCTGTGAACATTTCTCTCTGAATAATAAAATCATCGCTATTCTGTGTTCTGGGTATATTTTCTTCGCATATTCTGTGTTCTGGGTATTTTTTCTCGCATATTCTTTGTTCGGTATTACTTTGCAGG